>CAXAMN010021079.1:47889-59325 GCA_963970005.1 Durusdinium trenchii | reverse complement strand
ACCGCCCTGTCCTTGGCACCCAATGTCCGCAATACCCAGAACCTCTCAGAGAGGTACCGATACTGGATCCTGATCTGCTCGAAAGCATAGAGCCGCCCCTGGCAGTGCCAGCAGGCCAAACTTCTGAGACACGAAGTGAGTGCGGCAACCTCCGTGATCCAAGTGCAGCTGTTGACATCCGTTGACCCCAATGTGCATCATCCAACTGCAGGCTGACACCAAAAATTGGTGAGAAATAAAGCAAAGAGACGCAAGCTCCTTGAGCAACCAGTGTCGGAGGTTTCATGTGATCTTCCCCCCATGAGTCCAACTCTACCAGAAGGATAACTCCCTGACGCTCCCGACAAACCTTCCTCGCACCTCATGAAAGCCCCTGCCAGGCATTTTCACTCGCTCGATCTCCTTCGCATCTCGCCAATCCTCTGCTGAGGAGGCCTCAGCAAGCATGAAAAACAAGCATTAGAATCTATAGAAGCCAACATGTGCGCACCATTGCGCACCGCCAGGACAGTCAACATGTAGGACCGGTGGCAAGGAGCCCGTTGTGCCAAGCCACCCGGTCAGTGGGATCTCCTGGAATCCACTGTCGTACCTGGACCTGGCGGGAAGACTGTCCAACACGTCCATGTCTCTCGGCCAAGTGGTGAAAGGAAGAAACGACCTTCCAGTCACTTGGAAAACATCCTGCTTTAGACGAGGACTTCATCATCTTCCCTAGGATCAGGGCCATCCATTTCCATGATTGAAAAAAACCCAGCACTAGTGAGAAGTTTAGACGCTACTAACCAATCCTTACACACGCTTTCCGGGGTGTGGAGGCAAGTCGTCTTCCAGGTGTCTTCTTTCACTTTCGATGTTCCTTAGTGGTTGAGGCCTATTCTGCTAGTGACTCCCATTCTTAGCTGAAGGAATTGAATTCTTGATTTGGATAGAACCTCACTTAATCATTCTGCAAGGAGAAACACTCAAATGGTCTGCTCTCCCTAAGGTGGTTCTTTTCATACACCACACTTAGAGTGATTCCAAGTCAACATGAAGTTTCTCTGAACTATATTTCCCCTAGAAACGTTCAGCCAAGAAGTTCAAGCCATACCGGATCTGCTGCATGTTCAAATGAATCCACACTAAGCTGTCATAATCCTTGCTCTGCAAAAAGCTTGGCAAGTCCACACAAGACTGCCGCACGCACACCCCACGCGCGTCCTTTCGTGCGGAGCCACCTTGTAGGCCCCCTTGCTATCTCCCCAACTGAGCAGCAAGCAGCGCTCTGTGGCACAGCGACTCAGCCTAAGAAGCAGGACTTAGTCACTTCATTGAAGACTGGAGTTGAAGGTCCGAGTCAAAAACTCAAGGTGTGACTTGTAGAAGTCCGACACTCCATGTGGAACCAGACTTTCAAAGCACTCTAAGGTCGTGCGAGCCTTGCCAACAGTGCTTTTTTAAAGCTTCAACGAGACAGGAAACCCAAGTACGACTCTTTGGCGTACGCACTTTGGAGTTTGGAGGTCCAGGAATGCCACAGATCTCCCCCACCGAACCTTCAAAGGTTGAAAATTCGACACGCTACAAGTACAGTACTATGAGCGTGCTTAAGCGCCCCAACATGGAGTCTGGCAAGGGCAGGCATACCTGGCTGAGCCGTTTCTCCAAAAGGACAAAGCAAACCCAGACCGTCCTCCCGTCCTCTCTCTCATCTCAACCTCTCAATCGGGAGTTGGGGATGGCAAAGGTGGCTGGGCACGTCTGAAACAACAAGTGCAACAAGTGAACTGAACAAAGAGGCGGCATGGAAATGGACTACCAGGACGGACTGCCCCCCCCTACTGGACTGGGCTTCCATTGGACCACCCAAACGGACTGGCCTGGTCTCTTCAGTTCAGGAGTTATCGGGCGTTTTGGAGCTTAAACCTCAAACCGCCAGCCACTTCCCAGCAGGCTCTTCTTCTCCAGCTCACTCCCGTCCGTGCGCACCGCTGCAGGCGGAGGGGGCGGAACGTCCAGGAGCAGCACCTGGGAGCGACAGCACCAGGGATGGTGAGTCCAAAAGGCTTAGAACTTTGCCACAAAAGTTGAAGTGGCATCTTACATCATACGGTACATCATCTTACCCAAAAATACATCAACGCGATTGGTGAAAAAGGAATCATATCGTCCATCTACGAAACTTCTTGCTGGTGGATTCAGCGGAATCGCTGTGGCTTGACACTGAGCCACAGCATGCAGAAAGATGTTTAGTTCAGAGCTGAAACCCATTCTTCGGAGGCCAGCCGTATAGATGAGCAGAATGGAGGTCCCAGTCTAGCTGGATGTTGGATAGCGTTGGGGATCCAATATGATGCTGCCTCCAACGGTCATCAGTCACTGCCCGTTTCACCTGATTCCTCAGCCTGAGCCAAACACCTCGGTACTCGGGGCTGCTGCTGCCTTTCCTTTCGCCTGGCAAAGACGTCTCTAGTGACAATGGAAGGTTCTCTCACAGTGTGAGTGTGAGCTTGCAGCTGTCTGCAGGTTGAGAGCAGTGTTACCTCGACCGTACCCACTTCCGTGGAGTGCTCTGCCTTTGCTTTGCCCTTCGGAGGCATTGGTCTTGATCCGCATGGCACGGCCCAAGGGCAGATAGAAAGGGTGATACACTGAGCCCAGAATTGAGAAGGTTTACTGCATGGCATTCATGAACTCGAGAAGAAGCTCAGCTTGGTCTGCCATGACAAAAGCTAGTTTGGTTTGATGACAAGAATGAAGAACTGCTCTTGGATTCCTAGGCGACGTTACTGTGCTACTCGACTCGTCTATGATCCTAAGAACTGCTCTTCTTTCGGCCGCATGTGCCTTTGTCTTCATCTCCATCTTGGCTTCTCGTAACAAAGAAACAGGCGCGGCGTTTGAGACACATGAGGAGAGGTCTTCAGCGGCCTTGGTTAGGAAGCCTGCAAAAAGCCAGAGTGGGTGGACATTCCACGTGTTTAAGTGAGGTTTGAGATATCCCTGGAATTTGAAGCTTGTGTGGCCATAGCCACAGGCACGGGGCATCAGGGGGCTAAAGACCGATCTTTCTCAGACAGGGGTTCTTCATTTGCATGTAGGTCCTGGATGTACAGCATCCTGCCACACTGGTGGATCATCATAGGGACATCTACACCCTAACAATGGAAAACGGTGCCATGCAACCTCAAACGATCAGATCCCGCTTCCTCTAAGATTGGTGCCCCAATTTGTGGGGTGAAAATACTAAGCACCTCAGTCCATCAATCCATACTGGGATTGGTTGACATCTTTGGGGGCATCCAAGGTGTTCATTTTCGGAGGTTGACCAAATCTCACAAGCAATGACAGCCAAATCTATCTCACAGCTTTTGAATCAAAGAGGTCTGGTACACTCAACGGGACTCAAGTACTTTGTGGACCAATTCCGCTCGCCCACCTCACCACCAACTGCCGGCTGCGTTGCCACCGGCACCACCCACCATCCGCCACCTGATGCCCACCCTCACCGCCCTCACCCAGCTGATCGAGCGGGAGACGTCCCGTCACACACCAACCTTATCGATGGCTTCGCAGAATTTGATGTAGTTCACCACCTGAGACGAGAGTGAAGTTTCACGGTCACAGCCACGTTTTGAGGCACTAAGAACGATCCAATCGAGCCAAAAAAATGTCTCCATCGTAAGTTCCTTCCTCGGTCCAAAAGTACATCAGCAAGTTCAAACCATGTGCAAGTTCTACATTCGTTCACTCGAGTCTCCTCCAATGCCCAGCTCATCTGTCAGGTGCTTCTCTCGCCCCCCCCCCCCGGCAATGCCTGTGGTGGTGCCACATGGGCCCCATGCTCAGTGAAGTGTTCTGCCAGCGTGTCCACCTGGCTAGGACAGCTCATGCTGCAACAAGCGGACGGAGACCACCAGACTTTCCATCTCAGAATCGCTTTGAAGCTGCCCCTGGTCTTGAGCTCATCATTTGGCATCCTATCCCTGACCATTCACTCACCCTGTTCATTCACTCAGGGTGATATAGATGATGATTGTATATTATATAATAATAAGCTTATGTAAGCTTCCCCCACAATCCAATCGACTTACAGCCAACATCGGCCACTGAGATCCCGTGAATCCATTGGGCCTCAGCCACCGAGGATCTCCATGGATTGGAGTGAAAGTAGAGAGACAGAGGCTGCAGACGCTCAGTGGAGTTAGCCATGTTCCCAAGTTCACCGCCTTCGCTGACCCAAGCCCTTTAAACCGCTAACATCATGCATGTCTTATTGCGCCAGCCGAGCACCTCCTCATCTGACAGTCCTTGCATACCCAACCTGGGGCAAAAAGCGAAGCATGAGGAAACACGAGGACACGAGAATCAGCTTGGCCAAGTGAGATATGATAAAGGGTCGAAAACACCGCCACATACATCACAGACACCCAAGGACGATCAATGATCCTCATCGTACCACACGGTCGCAGTGGCTTAATTTGGCTGCCTTAAGGCGCTAAGGAGGAGAAAGCAGGAGGAAAAACAGCAATGAACCATTTCCTGACGGATCAAGCTGCAAGAACTGCCCAAAATGGAGGAGATGCCATTTGGATGCAATATCAATATGTCCGTTGTGAGGACAGTTGCACAAACCATACCACAATTCGGGCTTGTATACTTTGCATTCGCCATCTGCAGGACTTGCTTCCAAGCTGGTTTCATCCAAAAGAGCTGCATGGTTTCGGCCTTTATTTAAAGTTAAGGATCCAGACGGCAAGATGCCACCTTTGCCCGCGAGAGCCCGCTCCAACCGAGTTGCGTGTCCAACGCACGTGCAAAGTTGATGAAGGTGCAGCGGCCATGCCTGTAGCTGCGGAGAGATGGGGCGCCCACACCGTGGATGGAGTCTTTTGCACCACTCGAAAATATACAGAATCTCTTCTTGTGGCTTTGCTGCAGGGTGTTTCCATCCACCTGCAATCTGTTGGTCAGCTTATCCGTTCCAATTGGTGGAGTGAATCCACAAACTCTCTTCAAACCCTCTTGCATCCTCCACTTTAATACACAAGTAGGAAAAGGATGATCTGGATCTTTAACCCGGATAGATCCCTGCTATAACCTTTCCTATTCGACAGACCAGTAATCTGGTTTACGCCAGACCAGTACTCTGGTCGACCTGAGTGGGTCGAAGTCGTTGAAGAACTCCTTCACACGAATCCTCCGCGGATAGCAAAAGACCTGGCAAAAGATGGCACGGCCACGTCAGAACAGAACTATCTTGCCATGATGAACGCACTCCCACCATTCGAGCTAACAAAACACCAGCCTGTACGGAGTGACTGGTCAAGAGAGCCAACGCAGCTAACGCAGTGACTGGCAGATCGCTCTGTTTCCAACGTGCAGAACTTCAAATCCCAGTTCAATGCCGTGAGAAATGATCCCACAGCGCAAGGATACAAACAGGTTCTCCACAACCACTGTGAACCCCAAATCCTGGAGTGCTTCCTTGTTGCAACCCGCCGTTCGCGCAGAGGGCCTGGATTCGGCTGATGAGCTCGGAGACAGCATCTTCATCATAGACCATCTCTTCCTGCCATGAAGAAGCTTTGGCTCATGGCACTTGCACTCCGAAAGAAGAAACCTAAGAATCTCCAGCATCTCGCAGCTGTATGGACCGATAGAGATAGGCTTTGGAGGAAGGACCAGTGCTCAGGTATTTCACACCCTCGAGCAGTTTCAGCCATCCATCCCACCTGAGAAACTAAGAAAAAAGGCCAGTGCTCACAGTGCTTACAGCTTACCGCTTTGGGGTGTTAACCCAAACCCATTTTGCCATCCAAGCCCGCCTTGGTGAAAACCTCCGGTGAAAACCTCGCTGCTCTCCGCGGGCTGCGACTTGAGCCAGAAACTGTTCAGTTGGCTTCTTCCATGCATCCCACCTACGGTAGACTTCTTCCAGCACCGGCAGCTTCTTAAACTGCATTAGTAGGCAACACATGCCAAGCTGCCAAGCTGAAACAACACGGAAGTGCAACTCTGCTTGCTGGGTACTGCTCTATGAAGTGCTTGCTGCTTGTTCAAAGGAAATTGTGAAACCTGTCGGGCAGTCTGAGTCGCAAAAGGCCATGAAAACCGAACTTGGATATCAGCTTGACGAACCCCATCTTGTATCAGGGAAGAATCAAAAGACCTTAAAACACGCTTCGCGGAAGTGAGCAACAGCACTCATGAGTGACGAACTGTCACTGTCACTGTCTGCGCGGGCTGGCCGGCGCCGTTGGCTCCGTGCCACGGCCCACTCAAGCGTGGCTGCCGAATCAACGGGCCGCTTTTGTGAAGGAAAGGTGAGGAAGGTGATGAGAAGGTGAGGAAAAGAATTCACCAAACGAACCCCGGCACTAGTTGGCTTCAGTCCCGAAAGAGTCGCAAGGAACCGAGGTAGTCTGGCAGTGTGAGCCATACAAAGGAGCAGGATGCCAAGTGGGCTGAGTGTGTCGTGCCTTTAAAAAAAGAACAAAATGTGCATATATATATATATATATGGGTTCGGTGAATCATTTTTGGCCCACGCACACACACACACAAATACATATATGTATATGTATATGTATATGTATATGTATATGTATGTGTATGTGTATGTGTATATATATATATATGTATATGTATCTGTGTGTGTGTGTGCGTGGGCCAAAAATGATTCAAAATGCCAATCAACAAAGTAACTTATACCAAGTCTGGTTGGATTTGGCCTCCATGCACCATGGGTCTCAAAGCTGTGAAAGACCTTGAGCATCTGCAAGCGTCAAAAATGGGCCTGGGAGTGATAGATGAGTCCTGGGTCCAGATCAGCAGCAACAAGAATCATTCAGGTCGCGACAGGAGAAAGCACTAAGACTAAAACTGTAAGGAAAGAAGCCGGAAGACAAGAGAGAAAAGCATTGCAGCATTGCATGTTGTGTCAGTGCAAAGGTTTCTGCAGAACAATGTTATTTGTTGAGACTCTTGAGCGTCTATCCACGTCGGTCTGAGTTGATTTCTGCTCTCTGAAAGTCCTTTGGGAAGAGAACAGAAAGTGAATGCAGTTAAAGCTTCTTAAACTGAATCCCCGCAGTTTCTTCGCAAGCAAAAGTCTCAAGGAAGCAAAAGTCTCAAGGGCCTAATGAATTTCAGGTGCAAAATCAAAATGATATGTGAACATGGAGAGAGGCCGAGAGCATCCTGGACTGGAGCTCCGTGCAAACAGCGGCATGTCCTTTTCCAATCCGCACTGAGAGGATGCACCACATCAAGCTGTGCCGTGCTCCTCCGGTGTTTGGCTGGCCCTGTCACCTCCTCCGTGTCAGATCCTCTGGGACCTGTAGGGTCTCAAGAGCGCCGAGTGAGTGCTGGTTCTGCCCGTTAGCCCGTTCAATCCGCAAAGGCCCATTTCAAGAGGATGCCCCGCTCCTGAGCTCGGTTGGCCAATTTGTCACACCGCCTTCTGCATCCCACCGGTTGAGGCGCTTGGTCATTGAAAGAGCCTATTTGAGATGGCCATGAAATGGATGTGCTTCAAAGCAAAAATTAAGAACCGCCTGTCTCAATGTGTAAACTGTTGCAAACTCATCTATTCTCTTTTTCGAGGGCTGGAGAACACGAAGGTATCCCGTTTTGACATTTTGCTCAGTAATCCGTGAGCCCCGTCTTGACAGCTGCGACCCCACTGATACCAATCAAGTTATTGGCAATCGTTGAAGAGCAAGCGGGGATGTCTACACTGGAACGGTGGCCTGCAACTTTTCAATTGGCTGATATGTATAAATAAAATATATATATATATATATACACTATTTGTGCGAACGTTTGATCTTAACCCGAGCCCTCCTTCTCTTCCCTGGCAATGAAAAACCCCGGATGCTGAGACCCCTTCCATTTTCTTCTCATCCTCAATGACCCGCTGGAAGGCCAATTTGCCCTGGGTCACAGTGTGAGTGGCTCAAATGAGTAAAGCAACTGAAGGTGTTGACCCTTGTTTACAGCTTGAATCATCTGTAGTAGATAGATTCAGATACAGTAGATCATTCAACACGTCAAAAACCAATGATTAGGAAACTGCTCACAGGTTTCGAAACTTCCCCCCTTCACTGTCTACTGCAAGGTAGCGTGAGGGTCGTCAAAAAGCACCTTCTGTCAGTCCCTGTTCACCCGAAGAAGATTCTGCTCACTTCGTCGACGTCTCGTCCCTCTCGGTGTTCTCGGTGATCGGAGATCGACGTTTCGTCGACGTGAACATGGACTTCGTCGACGCTGGCTTGGATGGTGGGGTTCTGGAAAAGAACATCTGGCTTTCGGAGAATGGCTTATTGATTCTTTTGGTAAAGGACGCTACTAGGAGCAAAGGGCATCGCTACTAGGAGCAAAGGACGCTACTAGGGGCTCCTGGCGTCGCTACTAGGAGCATTCTTTCAAGCCCAAAGAAGCCACCAGGTGAGTGTCCGGACCGCCTTCCCGCCGAACATTCCCGTTTTTCGAGAATCGCCTCTGAGGCATTCTGCACTGCTGCGGCCACTTTCGTGGCCATCCCGCCCAACCTACTCTCACACTTGGCGCCAAACAAGGGAAGCAACATGCTTTTGGTAGGAGGGATCTTTTGACGCCCTCGTTTGATACTGAGTCGGCATTGGATTAAACATGCCTGCTTGTTCCAGGTCAAGAAAATTGCAATCTGAAGTTCTCTTTAGCCGCTTATATAAGTTCTTTCTTCCAGCTGCAGGTTTTGGAGGAGGGGCAGCTCTTGCTAAACCTTATTGGCTGATTCCAATGGAGGTAGGTTTTGGAGCCTGCAAACTTTTAGCCCCTCAAAACCTGATAGCACCGCACGCCAGCATCAAGGTCATGAAAAGTAGGACTATCAAAGCTTTGAACCAATGCAAATGAATCGTTTCTCAACATGTTGAATCGAAGCAAGGAAGGCTCTGAAAATGAAAAACATGACGAAATTGATATTTGCTGACCACCAAGCCGCAGCTTTACACAAATTCCCCATGTGGATGAAAAGCGCAGGGCGCCGACCGTGCTTGTCAAAGGAATCGATATTTTTTTTAAATTAATTCCTGTGACTCCACCCCTGTTCATAGTATCTAATACTAACAACATCAAACAATATTTCAAGAAAACTGAAGTTTGGCCAAACTGGAATTTCAGGCAATGATTGGCAAACCTTGCTCGTTCATTCACCAAGGGCGATGCATCTTCCTGTTCAAATGGCCACGGACTGTTCTTGGACTTGCACGTCCATCTGACCCACTGAACATTTGGGAGAAGGTGCCCCCTTGAATACCCCATTGGCTCACTGCTCGGACTCTGGCCTGCCATGGCTACCAGCTTCCACTTGGAAGATCAGGGAACCTCAGAGCGTGTGCTGTTTGAGTAACCCTACAATGTGCGCATATGTTCATAGTGTGTCGCCTGATCTATGATCTATCTGTCTGAAGGATTAAGTACACATGTCTACTTATCCATTTACAAAACAAGACACACTAGGAAGAGATTCCCAGCTTTGAATGTTGACGTCGGAGAAGCTAAACCATGAAAGAATGCAGAATCCATACTTTCAGCATGCACACCTGCACATCTGGGGCTCCCCTTGCTTCATTTTCTGTCCCCTACACACCGAACACCTACATGGACCACCGAACTGCTTCAGGTCACCTCCCAAGCGCAGCAGCGGTCCAGGTGGCGCCAGCAAGCGCGCCTGGCAGGCGGCCAGGTCCCGCCTTGGTCCCGGGAGAGCAACCTTTTCGTCGGACTTTCAGATTCGAGGGATGTCTTTCAGATCTTTTTGGGGGGTCCTACTTCGTTAGGTCAAAGTCCACGTTTTGCCCTTCATGGGGGCCCATGTTCAGCTTCGTCCACAAATGGAAGAGTCTGCAAAAAGCCACCATGTCTTTACTCCTGGTAAAGGTTCCTACATCCCTATGAAAGCTGCAAAAGTTTGCCCCCTTCTAAATTGAAATAACCTTCATATAAAACATCTCAATAACTGCAAGAAACTCTTGTGGAACAAGAAAATGTTTACCACCATTGGTTATTCACATGACGGTCTTTATTAACAGAACTCGTTTTGAATTTATATAGACATGTCCCTCTCATATATATATATATATATACATATGAGGGACTCTCTCTCTCTCTCTCGGCAACCTTGATCAAACGCAAACATTGGGTCTGGACATCTAGGAGGTGTCGTGTCTGTGGAACAAGCATGTTCATCATCCAACATGCATGAACAAAAAAGTGATTGAAAAACCGAACCCGAAACCGTCAAGCACTACGAAACGGATCGAAACCAAAACCCCACTGTTCAACTACAGGTCTGCCACTCTTCCTTGTGCCGAGAAGCGCCAAGCAGGCAGCAACCGCCTGGATGCCATGCGAAGCCGTTTCGGTGTCGGGAGCCCAGGTGTGAAGTTAGCGGCTAATTAGCGAATCGTATGGAAGAAAGACACCGGCACCTGTCCAAGAAAGGAAAGTCTCGTTCATGCACCTGTCAAGGGGGTTTGGGTTTGAGTTGCGACGGGACTTCATTCATCAACAGTGGGCAGAAGTCGGATTCCACGATATCCTCCTCATCTGAATCTTCTTCACAGGAAAAATCGATGGAACAACTTGCGCGAAGCAGGCAACTTAGGAACTTAGGAATTCATCGCACTGCTGGCAACACTGCGGCAACAAAATATTATATAACTCTGGAAGTGATTCGTGTTTCAAGGGTTAGAGCTATGTTCGTTCCCTGCATGTTTACACGTCTTCAAACGGCACCTGGTACATCTCCAGTCCTGTTTGCCCCGCCACCAGGGTCTTGCTGTGCCTGAGCTGAGGCCATAAAGCCAATCGACCATCTATGCAATACGCAAGCCAAGCCAAGCCCATAAACAACACGGGAGTCATGTTTGATCAACACAGACCTTAAGGCTCAATGCTCTTTGGAGGACAGAAGTTGACGCAGTAACGTACAAAAGGATCCTAAGTTGTACGCGGCCTAATTGTTTCAGGCTCTGAACTTGAGTTTAGATCTTTAGCGTTTGAAATCTGCGCAGCGATCCAATGACCAAGATAGAATCGAGGGAATCCATGTTATTTGGCCTTTCAGCTCTTTTATGTGAACCCCTACGTTCTCCGTTTGGGACCATCAGGACAACGTATTAACGGCAACGGTGTCTACCCAATGCAAGCAACTCTGTGTAGCCACCAAAGCTGCCGGAGGCGCGCTGATACGCTTCCTGCCTCGGAAAGACCGAGCCACGACGACACCGAAGACACCGCCGATCGGCCGATCGCGACGATCAGGAGGCTGGGAGGTCGGCGAAGCCTTCGAAACACCAGGGAGGTCGTGGCTTGTAAATTCTTGCTTCTAGGAGCAAGGACGCTACTAGGGGCTCCTGGCAACTAGGGGCTCCTGGCATCGCTACTAGGAGCAAGGATGCTACT
>CAXAMN010021068.1:42409-59348 GCA_963970005.1 Durusdinium trenchii | reverse complement strand
TTTAGGCCCAAAGCCCGTTCGAGCAGAAAGGTCGTTTGCGCGTTTCAAAATTGGAATTTTGGAAAATTGGAATTTTGGAAAATTGGAATTTTGGAAATTGCCTTTGGGGGAGGGGGGGGTTGAGGCAGAATAGTATTCTTTCAGTGGCACAAAAATCAATAGAAACGCAATACAAATATAGAAACAAAATACAAACAAAATGAAACAATGCAAAAACGCGCCGCTCAGAGCGCTCCTTTCTGATATTTATATATATATAATATATTATATGTTTGACTGATGTGGCAGCACTTGGCAGCGCGCAACCAAACACTGTGTTACACTTGCGGGTCAAGACGTGTGTGTGGTCATGTTGCGAAACTCAACAAATTGCCGTGGCCATACATTCCATGTGTGCCCAAATTGTTGCGAATGTGTGTGTGTGTCACCCCCTGTATCTAAGGGTTCCACCTCTGCAACTAAGAGTTTTGAATGCAGGGGGGGCAGTGAATCTCATTCCATCCACTGCCCAACGAAGACGGTGGCTTGAGATTGTGAAGCGAGAAAGGACGCTTTCTCGTGTACCTGCTCAATGAACTTTTGACCACGCTGTCCACTCCTTTGGTTTGTTTCATGGTGTTTCATGTGATCCTTCCCCGAAACAGGTTTCCCACCGCATTTGTCAACCGCTCGTGAATTGCAGCCAGCCGCCGACCGCAGACTTGCACCTTTGGAAACCATGTTCAACCATACTGTTTCAGCTGACTCTTCCACCTTGCGGTTCTTCGCCATCCTTCCCATCGTGGTAACTGAGTTAACTGAATACAATTGTCGAAGTGTGTTTCGCTCAGCCGTCCCACTCGGGTGCTGAGTGTGATCCCCGTCATTGGGGCGCTGTCTCATCGTGCAAGCACTAACTGACCTCACCACCTTTCACAGGAACGCCACTGGAAGTCACCTCCACAACCACCGAATTAACTGCCACAACGGCCGCCGGGCCTCACCACGGGAACTGACAGTTTCGAAACGCTTGCAACGGCTAAGTATTCACATGTGCATGTGCTGCTAAGTATTCACAGGCCGGACGAATTAATCGTGCATTTTTCCCCTCCCTACCCCTGGGCCTCCGTTGCTACCCCACCCGCTACTTGGGAAACAGAAGGAAATCGCACTCAACACACTTGTGTGTTGGTGCCTTTCCTTCTGTTTCTCCTAGCCTATTGCTAGCTACCCGGGCGGTTTAAGACAAATGTCCCGCTCGCGCTCTACTTTCATTTAACTAAGTGGGCCTCGTAACTACCTCTATCTTTCTTTCTTGCCCTCTTAGTCTGCTTTTGTTTTGTTTGCTTTGTTTGTCTTTCTAAGGCTTTTTAGGTGGCTATTAGTTTTTCACAGCGCCAATATTGGCGCTTTCTGTGCAAAGTTCCACCTTCAACGTTCTACACACTTGCGCCGGAATCGGCGATTTGTGTGTGTCACCCCCTGTATCTAAGGGTTCCACCTCTGTAACTAAGAGTTTTGAATGCAGGGGGGCAGTGAATCTCATTCCATCCACTGCCCAACGAAGACGGTGGCTTGAGATTGTGAAGCGAGAAAGGACGCTTTCTCGTGTACCTGCTCAATGAACTTTTGACCACGCTGTCCACTCCTTTGGTTTGTTTCATGGTGTTTCATGTGATCCTTCCCCGAAACAGGTTTCCCACCGCATTTGTCAACCGCTCGTGAATTGCAGCCAGCCGCCGACCGCAGACTTGCACCTTTGGAAACCATGTTCAACCATACTGTTTCAGCTGACTCTTCCACCTTGCGGTTCTTCGCCATCCTTCCCATCGTGGTAACTGAGTTAACTGAATACAATTGTCGAAGTGTGTGTGTTTTTGTTTCTTGTATTGAAGAGATGGACGAGAGTATAGGAAACACCATTTATGACCTCCAACCAAGCCTTTTGGGACATCTCAAAGATATGTATGCCGGACCCTCCACTTTCCGCAGTACTGTCCTTGCGTTGGACCACTTCGGACACGGTCCGCTGTTTTCGGTGGGTCTTCGAACGCCCGAGGTTTCAGTGCCAATTCTTTTGGTTCGATGGGCTGTGTGTGCACCAGACGAACCTGCCTTTGAAGACCAAGACACTTCAAGCAGTGCCTGCCTTTGTGGCGGAGTCCGCTGAGATGTTGGTGGTGTGGGACCAAACACTGTTTACGCATCTTGCCGGTGAAACATTTTTTCGAGGCCTTGGATTGAGCGGGATACATCGGGGCTGTTTGCCTATACAGAGCTTCCATGACTTGCGCAACACATCCAAGCGCTCCACACACCCTTTGATAATACACAGGTGAGTAAGCACAGATGCAGGTGAGCTAGGAGTTGCTCACCAGTCCCAAATGGGTGATCCGACCCTCTAAGAGGAAAATACCAGTAAACACCAGTCATGGTCGTCTCCAACCCGCTGATTTTGGATAATTTGAGAGGATCTTGCGTCCGGGTTTGCGTGGGAATCCAGTCAAATCGCAGAATCCAGTCAAATCGCAGAACTCGTCGCCTGAAGTATACGGACTTGAAGTGGTTTTTACCCAGGTCGATTCCGGTTTAGGGACCGACTGGGCCAAGGGCCGGGACCGACTTGGCAAAACCCGATGTCGCGAGAACTCGCGGCGTCCCGATTCATCCAGGAAGCTTTGGTGTATTTTTGAGCTCACGATCAAGGCGGAACACCGATCTCCACCGCATGGAGTCGTTGAGTGGTATGATAACTGTGTCGTCGGGTTGTGTTTTTTTTAGCGGTTGCGCTGTCGTAGACTCAAGATGCCGTGGACACAAACCACAGATATGGAAACATAGTATGTTTGAGTTGATCAGGGAATGACCATGCTCCTCTTGGCGGGATTCCTGCAAGGAAGCTAAGTAAGAGTGGTGGTTTCAATTCCAGCCAGATTTGCCTGGACCCTCCAGTTCGTATAGAATTATTCTAGAAATGGAATATGAACCAAACCAAAAGCAAGATACTTGTACATCAAGTACGAACTGACACTCCACTCCACGTCTATGTACAGCTTTTCACTCCTGGTCCTGCTAGGATCCAGCTTGGAGAAAATACGTAGCACACCCCTAGAGGATTGAACTCGGCCACCTGAGGTGAGCCTAGTTTTTGTTGGCCTCACAAACAATCATGACTGGGCGGTGAGCTGGTGTCTTTCTTTTGTTATGTTTTTGTTAATATGTTAATTAACAAGACGGTTCGTGCCGATCGGATCAACCAGCACCCTCCAGTTCTCCTCTGGGGGGCTTTGACTGCCTCAGTGGCCTAAAGTGGTGACCTGTAGCATTGGGTGCTGGAATTCACGTTTCTGAACCCGACTTCAAGTACCTTAGAAACTGGGACGCGACCCCATCAAAATAGGTACATCTATCTGCAATTATCGCGACGTCACCCGACGTTACTTAAAAATTTGACCTAAGTTTCTGAATTAAGGGTGGTAGTGGTCCTTCTATTTCATTTTGTAAATGACTTCCACGCCAAGCCCTAAAAGCTCAAATTTGGGCGTCTTGAGAAATCACCGTGGGAGAAATCCTAGCTAATTGAAAAAAAGTATCTCCCGCCGTGCAAGCCAGGCCATGAAGTTGTTGCCAGGAGGGAAACGGGCATGCCGCAAGAGTTCAAAGAGAGTGGTTTGGAATGGTTTGGATTGCATTGTTTTTGCATGTTTTTGCACTGGCTTTTCATAACACTTTTGAAGCTTAGTGTGAAGTGAGGTCACGCCATACCTGACTTGTATTTGTTGCAATAATTCCTATAGTTAGGTTGAATTCTTTATTTCCCCCTGCGACGTCACAGTAATCTTTTTATTTCACGCGATCTGAGTCTTGTCACAGTAATATTTTTATTTCACGCGATCTGAGTCTTATTTCAATTTAGAAATAAACAATTCGACCTATAACGACCTACGAATTAATATAATTCAGCAAGATCTATACCTATTGTCCAAAGTATTTTGAGACTCAGTGCTCTTGCTTCTGTTTTTTGAGGACAACTTTAAGTGCACAGAGTCGTTTCTTTTTTTTCCGCTTTTCAAGTCGAAGGACCAGGTGTGCTCGGGTTCGGTTCATTCATTTCGGTGTTTGGTTGCCTGCTTCAATACTACCACGGTTCAAGCGAACAAGGATGCTGAGAAGAATAGTGCATCATCTGTACCCAAATTTGGGGATAGTATAACTGCTCTCAATTCCTTGTGTTTCACGCACGCCTGGGGCGTTTGAGTTTGTTCTGTGTTTGTTTTTGGCAACCGAATGAGTATCAAGTTCTTGGCAATTCCACGCGAATAATAATACAAACCCTAAACCCTAAACCTCAATAATCCCTAGTTAATTGTGCGTCCTGGTAGAACACTCACTCAATCGTGCCCATTTTTTTTCAATGAACTTTGAGACTCCAGGAGTCTCTACCTTTTTTATATGCAATTGGTTGAGCGTTCAGAAGCCCCTGAGGCCGAGGCCTTCAACAAAAACATCTAAGGCCTTTGTTTTTTTTGGTTGGTTCAGCAGATCCATGAAAAGTCTTCCGATATCCCGGTGCATCATGGGATGAAATCCTGCACCACCTGGGGGTCATCGATAGTGATCCACAGAGGATTGGTCATGAATGTTTTGGTGCCCAACGCTATTCCCCATGCATTCACATACCCTTTGAGAAGGTGATTGGATATTCTTTTATGTAGAAATGGACTTGGGTCCAGTCGTACCTTCTAAGAAGGTGGCAGTAGATCCCTAAAAAAATTGGTCGAATTTGTGATTTCGGGCACCCAGTTGATCCCTGTTCATCAAAAGCTCAAAAATTCATATATTGGTTCAGCCCCTCCCTTTTTTTCGCTTCGCCCGGGACCTAATGATGGGACACGATGTAGTGCTGCGCATAGGCTGAAAAGAATCAAAAAGGGCTGTCAACGTGTCAGCCTCTCGAAGAGTAGCATGACCATTTCAAAAACCTATACCGTGCAGAGTACCTCAGAAAATGAGTACAAGTGCCTTCAAGTACCTGTTTCTTCATTTTTTCTAGGGTGATGTCCCATTTTCGGTACTGGAAAAGATGGACTGTGGAGGCTTGGAGCGAAAGAACGGACCAGCTCCGTTCGTAGCTTCTTGTTACTCGTAGTAAGGCCAGGAGGCCAGCAGCCACTACTAGCGTCCGATCGCTCCGTTCGCAGCGATGCCCGGAGGCTCGGAGCTCGAACGGACCTGCAATCCATTTCATACCCGTGTGGGTTCCGGTCTGGACCATTTGGTGGGCTGGCGTGACGACCTTGGCAAGTGTGCCGCTGGCCCTTTGGAAGACATTCCCATTGGAATTAGATCCTATGGCACGGTTCATCTCCTTGTCTCTAGTCTGATGTCGAGTTTGATGTTGCATTGATGCTGCCATTCCGTGAGCGTACCTTCTATGTTGTATTTTTGTTTGTTTGTTTGTTTGTTTGTTTATGTTATGTTATGTTATGTTATGTTGGTTAATTTGTTAGTTAGTTTGTTTGTTTTTGCTATTTTTAGGTGGTTTGGGTTGCGTTTGGTTTGGTATGGTTGTTTGTTTGTTGGTTGGTTGGATTCTATTCCTGCAGCTGCTCAGGTTTCAAATATACCTTGGACCTCCTTACACATACATTGCTATCAGCACCTTGTTTTCCGCCTTCTGCATCTGGAAGATAGATAGTCACCAGACCATGTTGGAGCAAATGGAATGCTTCGATTGGAGAGATGCCACATGTACCCTGGAAACTGACCGCATTGTCATCAAGAAACATATCTTCACACTCTTTGACGAGGCTTTGGAGCCTCCATTATCCGTGACTCAGCATGATTCTCTCGACATTTCATGTATGGAATACTATGGAATACATGAGCTGAAATGTTGTTGATATGCAAGGGTTTATGCCAATTCTAACCTTCCAACATCTCCGCTCAGTTGCACTTCTTCGTTGTTTTGAAAGCACTTAAGGCAAATAACTAGCGGTTTTCGAGGTCATGGAGGTGGAGTTCTTCACTGAGTGGTGGTGTCAGATATGTGATATGTTTATATATTGGATAGCCTGGAGAGCCAAGCAAGCCAAGGCTTTAAAGTCTTTTTGGAAAGATGAAACACCCTTCCTGATCATCGCAGAGTCCCTTTTCTTAGGATCATTGAGCCCACTGACGCATATTTTTTGTCGTTCGTCGTTCATGCATTGAAACCACAAACCAGTCCAAAGCGGTGGTTCTTGCTTCCGCTGTTTCTTGGGGGGTTACGGGGACCCTCCATTTCTCAGTCCATTTCTTCGCAAAAGCACCGTACTCACCTCCGAAGACCATCCGAAAAGGAGGTACCTGGACCCTGACCTGACTGTTGGATGTCATGTTGGCCACATCTAATTCTATGTCGGACCCTCAAAGGGTTGCGGAACATGGGAGGGTCACCCTTTTTCCGACAAAAGAGGTGGTTTCGGTACTTGGAGACTAAGAGACTAAGTCTGAAGGCATACCGTGGAGACTCGTCAGACATCTCAAAGAAGATCAAAGACTCCAGCAAACAGCACAAGGATGCACAAGGCAATTCTGGCTAACACATACCAAAACAATAACAGTAACAATCATCAATGACCCTCTATTGGCACGTAACTCGTCTCTTCTCTGTAAGCGCTTCCTGGGCTACCATGGGCTCATGCGCTCTCTCGCGACCATCCGTAATATATGGCGAGGTCGCCTCACTTCGCCATTTGGACTCCTCTCTACAAGCATCGTAGCTTCCACTTGACGCCACAGACATCCGCGAACGGGCCGTTGATTCAACCCCTTCAAATCCCAATTCCACGGTTAAGGGACCGTTGTCCAATCTGCCGAAGCTGCTTTGCCCTACCCGGCCACTCACAAAGAAGGGCCACTCAGTGGCAACGTCGTCTCACCTGGCCTCATGAACATCGTTTCACCCCGCGCGGCCGTTTGGTCATGCTCGTTCACAACCGCAGAACCGTCGAGTGAAAGGTTAGTGTAGTCGGCTTAGTAGAAAGTCTGGCTTTTGCCGGTCTGGCGCAACGACAGAAAAGAGAAACACCCGGACCCTCAAAACGCAAGATGTTTTCATGTTTGTTATGCCCTCATACCTTGTGGTCACTTCGATATACTTGCAATAGAAGATGAGCCTGCAGTCTTTTGGCTAACCCCTTCCATGAAGGCTTCCGAAAAATACTGTGCGACATGGCCCTTTTGCCATCCGGATATCTCATTTCGGGCTTTCGATCTGCACCGAGGTAGCTTTGGACGCCGCTGACGTGCTTGGTCCGGAGGTCGGCGACAGGGAGGGAACGCATCTGCCGCTGATGGGTTCGAGTCTGGACGATCACATCCGTGGCTTTGAAGCGAACATTTCGCGAAGGGTGTGTTTGTACAGAAAAGCACAATCAATAAATATAATATATATATATATATATGTAACAAGAAGCTACTAGTGGCTCCTGGCATTACTAGTAGGAACAAGAAGCTACTAGGGTGGAGGCCATTACTACTAGTAATGAGAAGCTACTAGGGTGGAAGTCATTACTACTGGTAACAAGAAGCTACTAGTAGCTCGTGGCATTACTACTATAGGAACAAGAAGCTACTAGGGTGGAGGCGAGTGCTACTCGTAGCAAAAAGCTACTAGTAGCAATAGTGTACTTGTATTGTAATTTTATGTAGATCCTTTGATCCCTTTTGATGAATAACCTCTGCCAACACATGAAGAGGTTCAATCCAAATGGTATAATGGGGGGTTTATGAATCCGGAGTCTACATGTCGGTGCTTGAGGGAACTCTTCGCCACGAACTGGTAAATCTGGTTTTGCTTGTTACAGCCACTGGGTGGTGCCTGTGGGTTTGAAGAGGTCAAAGATCAAGCCTGCAGACGATATGCAGAAAAATCAATCGCTCAATCCATCTTGGCCTTTCTGCACGGCTTTTAAGGGTTGTAAATGTGAGATCATGCGAGCAGATTCCAAAGGGTGAATTTGCATTTCAGGCAAACATGTGCACAAATGGCACAAATCCTCCCAAAGTCGCTGGGATCTTCGCATTGGCTTTGGTCACTGAGGTCGTATCACCAGCTATCCAACTCAAGAGGAGGTCCTTGAGCAGTTCAACGCCTACGTCAGAGGCCCCTTGCGGGATCGCGTGATAGCCTTGCTGGGGCGTCACCTGGCCACCGATCCACCGGCAGCGTTCGAGCGATTTCTCGGTCGCTGGGTCACCACGAGGCGTACAGCGGGGCCTTTTTGGCAAAAACGGGCCTTAAAAGTCTATGGGCAAGGAACCAGGGCCTTCAAGGGGTGGTTAATGGATACCCCTTAACGGCTAAGGGGCTATAAATAGACACCCCTTGGAGGGTCCTGGAATACAATTTCCTTGTGGGGTACACACAGGGCTTGGCTTGTCACATTTGGAGACCCATTGTTCCGCACACAGGCCAAGCCTCGTCAGAATGCTGCTTCGGAATCCAGGTCCAGCAAAGCACACCCATTTAGACTGACATCGCACGAGCTCTACATAGAATGGAAAAGCCAATCCACTGCTACATGTGCAAAAGAGCAGATAGTAGATGAAATAATCTATCGCAAAGTGAACCGCCTTTTTGACACGCCAAGTACACAAGGCCTTCTCATGAATCCCTTCTTTTGGCTTTCAATTCTTTGCACCTATAACGGAGGGCCCGTCCTTGCCGCATTCACTGTTTGTCCACTAACAAGGCTTTTCCAAGGAAGTGGAAAGTCCAAGGAAGCTAGAAAATGGATGAACATGCAAAAGTTAATATTTTCCGAGGGACTTGGAGTACTTTGAACCCAACGCATGCCATAGACAGTCGACGACGGGATCGGGAGCATGCATTGTTTTGGTCTGTTTTGGGAGCGCCGCCCCCTCCCAGGGAACTCCCGTGTGGTAGTCGGATGGCCCGTGGTGAACTGCTCCAAACACCAATATCCAAATGAAACTTAGAGAAAGACCTGATGAATGAAACTAGAATGAAACTTAGAGAATGACCTGTTTCATATCCAAATGAAACTTAGAGAAAGACCTGATGCTCTCCCGGTCCCTGATGTTTCGTCGAAGACGGTCGATGTTTCGCCCCGCTGTTCGGTTCGCGGCCTGGACATTGATTGGTCCTGAGAGAGAAGGGTTTGTAGGGCCAAGCAGGGATTTTGCCACACGGAAGAGAGAAAGGGACCAATCTAGTCCACTATTTGAAATACCCAGCCAGTCAGTGGATAACCTCTTTATATAACATTATATAACCTAATGTTTGGGATTGGGGACACCCCATTAAATATGAACAGATTGCAAAAGGTCAACTTGTCTTTTTCAAGGGAAACGGCTCGGGAGTCAGAAAAAAACAGCCCACCTAAGGACCTGAGTGCATGTCCTTCAAGCTGATATTGGTGGCATGTTTGCCTGCCTGGTTCTCTGGCTTGGTCTCCGTCCTGGGCTGCGATGGCCAGCCAGACTGTGCGACGGCAGCCAACAACTTGAGATTTGCCTCGGTGGCGGAGTATACGGAGACCAAGCTCAAGAGTGAGTGATGGCTGTTCATGTTTGACAGTGTTGGGGGGAGAACAGGACGGTGATGAAATTAGGAGGGGCGGGGCGTTAGAGCTTTTGCCTCAAATTCTGCCAGCTGTGCGATGTTTGCTGTCCAAGAACCGCAGCTTGCTGTAAGGCTACCAATGTGGTGATGACTCTTTTCTTTTGGCCGATTGCATGTGTCACTCCTTATCCTGCGATGATGTGGGTGAACCAACGTGTCTCTTGGTGGGCAGGACAGGTCAGAGAAAGATAGAATGGACAGGTGACACAGCTAGCCTGTATGTTCTCATGGACCCGTCAAGAAGACCACCTCCCTTCAGTTTCAGTTCGTACTTCAGAAAATGTGGCTTCGGCATACAAATATGTACAGATATATACAGCATAGTATACAGCATATACTTATTTTTTTGGGGTGGTGTCCCATGTTCAAGGGTTGGAGCGAAGTTGGGTCGAGGTCCTTCCGCTGCTTGTCCAACGGTCAAGAACGCCAAAGGTTGGTCCAACTGAATTCTCCGGAGTGCTTGACCTGGTGCCTGACCCTATACCTGGACTGGACCCTCCAAAGTACCTTAGAAAATGGGACATGATGACACGACCCCATAAAAAAGCACGTACACGAACTGAAGAAGATGGAGAATGGATGTCTTTGATTCATACCACCGACTGACTCAAAATACCGGATGCCCTCAAACCCATGAACAATGGAGGTGAGAACACGCACGAAACCACGTTTCTTGCTGGGGAAAACCAGGTCTTTGATGGTTTAGTAACATGTTCAGTCAACCGAGCTTGTTTGAAGAGACCTGCTGTGACCCGTCCGCTGCTACCTGGAGTGACCGGGCTGGGCTTTAGGCTTTAGACCCAACCTTGATCCTTCGAGTGGATGACGGGGAAGCACTTTGTTCCCCGGAACCACTTTAGATCCGGACACACAGCCCCCAGGAACCTTGACAGAACATCCTGGGATCTCCAGTAGCGTCACGTGGAGGTCCTGGTCCGGTTAGGATTCGTTCTTTGCTTGGCTTGGCTTTGGATGTGGACATTGGTGGACTTTGGACGAACTTTAATTCACCTTCACACCTTTCAGGTCTCCGGAATGGTCACCGGCTTTGGTCCACGCTTGGTGGTGGGCTCGTTCTTGTGCACCATCCTGTCGCTTCTCCTTTTTGGGCTGATGTCTGTCTTGTCTGCCATGTGCCCTGCTCGAAATTGGATGAGTATGGCAGTCTGGCCATGGACACCTTTATGGGGCGGCGATTTCGATTTCGGGTTCAGTCGCATCTTCGGTTCGGCATGCACAAAAATGGGGATCCAGAGGGGGGAATTCCCGCGGCAAGATGTGCATGGAAGACCTTGCAGGGGTTATATGGTGCATGCAGTTTGGCCACCCGCCAGTTCCTTTAAATGAGTAATGTCGCAGATTGACATTCCCTCTAATTGTTCATTTCTGTAGCCCACCCCCAGACGGCTCTCTCACATCAAATCAATCCAAATGAGACGATGTTGCGGGGTTTGGCACCTAGAACATGTAATTACCCCATTCTCCAAACATAAGTTGATTCCATGGCCACTTCCTAGTGCTTTTTCTTCCGAATGCATGGCGAAGGTTTCTGGTTTTCAGTCTAGGGGTTTGTTCTGGTAGTGTTGTGTTCGCAGTGCTTTGGTGTTGTCAACTTCGTCAACTAACTCGGTGTGCTCTCGTTCTGGTCCGACTGCTATGGGGGAGGCTTTTTCAGGAGGACTTGGATGGATGGACGCTGTGTCAGATTCGTGTGAGGTAGTTTATATTTCAACATGACTGATACAATATGATCCTCAAAGTGTGACGTTTATTTTCAGGCATAGGCCGACTAGAAGTCTCAAGCTTCATGACACACAGTAGCCAGACTGTTCCTGCAGCATGTTTACCACTACATTTAGCATTATATACTATGCAGTTTCCATTCATTAGGTTACCAGGCACATACCCATGGTTTAGATGCAGCTTCCTTCTCACAAGATGCGCCCCATCAGCCCAAAGATTTCTGCGACAGAGGCCCTCACCTGGTCCCGAAAAACGGCCGACTGAGAAAGATGTGAATCCACGTTTGGACCAGTACGTACAGGCGTTGCAATAGAGGTGCAATGCAGCAACTGCTTGTCCAACAGGTCCTAGCCATTAGTGCTGCTCTCCGTATTCATCCGTATTCAACGTGGAGCTTTGGAGCACGTTGCATTTTGAAAGTAGCCTACAGAGTCTGCTGCATTAGTTGAGGATATCTACTGTATACTAAAACTGTGTGAGTGTGATTCGGTGGCGTTTTGCAAGAGTGCCCTTCAAGAGTCTCGAGTAGGATAGTCCCACCCAGCATCCGTGAAAAGCGTGATGAAAGAGTTGCGGGCAACTGGTTCATACAACATTCACGCACTAGTGTCAAGCAAGCAAGTATTACTCCGCTGGGAAAATTTATGAGGTGACTTTTTTTTATTGCGCCAGGTTTAGGTATCAGGGGCATTCAGGTGTGTTGCGCCATCTATGCGCCCGTGGCTAAAAAAACAGGAAGAATCTGCATGATTTTGCACGCTATTTTGCAGAAAATAGCGGAGATTGGGACCGCTCCATCTATTGCCCCACCGCAAAAGGACATCAAAAGGAAATGAATAAGTTCAAGAGGCAAGAGGAAATCAAGAAGAAACATGAGGAAATCACTATTGGTACCGGGCCACACATTTTTTGCTCAAAGGTCTCTTCTTCACATTATAGCCACATTGCAGCCGGCAGGCCAAATGCACAGAACTTGGCCATTGGGCCATCTATAGGCCCCAAACGTTTTTTGGGAAATAGGGAAAACTAGTATCCGCACAGACACCCCGCAGAATTTTGTTTTTCTGCAATCCAAAGACCAGTTGCGCCATCTATGACGGCCAAATAGCGAGAAAAAGGAGTTACATGGCGCGGCTGTTCCCGCTATTTATTTTTTTGAGTTGCGCCAACAACTTTCTGACCGGTGTAAAAGAGTGTCCATTGGGAGTGTCGCACAAGAATGTCCTAGAAGCGTGTCAGGCAAGTGCACTCCCCAAGCCCGAGTGTCGCGCAATATTGTCGTGAAAGAGTGTTCAAATGACTGTTGCCAAAGAGTGTCCTGCGAAACTGTCGCACAAAAAGTGTCCTACTAGAGTGTTTCACAAACATGTTAAAAACACACACACACACGCACAAGTACACACACAAAAGAAAAAAAAATCTAGTATAAACATCTTGCAAGAGTGTCACCCGGTCCGAGATCATTGAATTGGTTCGCATAAAACCCGCTTGTTATAATAGCTTCTAGCTACAAGTGGTAGTGGCCTCCAACCTACTAGCGGTGGCCTCCAACCTACTAGGACTACTACGATCATGCTTCTGTTGTTTCATTTTTGTTTTTCAGGTTCGTGGTGGGTGTGAGCACCTCCTCACCTTCGTTACTGCTGGGTTTTGCGACGGGTTTCCTCCTGGAGTATTGGGTCCTGTGGTTTCTCGCCTCTCGGATGCAACTGTCGAAGCTGAAGCTTCGGTGGGTCATTTCTTGTGACACGTGGGTAGTTGGTTTTGGGCCGCAGGTAGGACGTAACAGAAGACCCTTACACCTGGGGTCATGGATCATGGAACCTGGGACCTCGAATCTTGGGAATGGTCCAAAGCAGCAAACCACAAGAGTGCACAAAGTAAGAAACAGGCCGGAATAGACTTTCACAGAGGCTTCAAGTTCTGCCTGCCAAGTTGGTCTTTGATTGGGTGAAGGATGTTCTTATTGATTGTTCCACATTCCCCATTGTTTTTTTTGCAGGAAAATGATGTGAACTATATTTTGTTCTATGCAATTGTCATATTCCAGCAAGTCCAAAGGACGGGTTAAACTGGTGTGTTAGCATAAAGGACGCATTTCACCTCCCAACTTCCAACACCTAATGTTCACAGGTTTTTCGTGGCCTTTCACCCTGTTTTCACGGGCTTTTCACGGTTTTTTCACGGCCTTTTTAAGCTTCCAGCCCCAGTTTTGCTAAAGCACCGGTTAAACTGGTGCGTTACTAAAGAACTGGTTAAACTGGTGCGTTGACCCACTGGGTATTGTAGTTGTCCTGCTGCGGACCCTCCTTATTCGGATTAAAATCGATTGACACTGATTGTGAAAGACCAATGTTATGGGTCCAAGTCCTTAATTCCAAGTCGGCCAACGGGGGTCCAAGCCCTCCCAACGGAATCCCGCGGAGGCTTTCGGCCAAACGGAAACCGATTCGGTGAAAGCTTCGGATCAGATGTGGCGAGCCACTCTGGGCAAGACGGAGGAGATATTCTGCATCACAGAGCATCGACTTTGATCCAGGGCCTTCAAGGGGTGGTTAATGGACACCCCGAATCACAGCTGTTTGGGGCTATAAATAGACACCCCGACAGGAGGGTCCTGGATAGGTGGTGTTGGATTTGGTTCCGGTGTAGGATATACACGGAGAATCGCAATGATATCAACCAAGGCATGTTACACCCGGGAAGATTAACATGGAACCTGACAATTGACCTTTGGATTATTATTTTCTCTACTACCCAGTTTAATTTTGCCAGGGCGCAACAATATATTATGGTTCCGAGTCTATAGAACCACATCATAATTCATCCATGGTTTGCATGAGTCTGGGAAGGTCTTGGTTCCAAACTCACTCGAGATCCTCAGGTCCTCAAGAAGGGCTCGAACGATTTGACTCAGCGCAGTCTTTCTCGCCAAGCATAGCTGTTTCACAAACTGCAGGCAGAGCTCCAGTTCACCTGGAGTAGATTTCTTCACTTCCCAGCCAAAGGGGCTTGGAGTGGTATGAGATGTTTACCTGGAGTCTCCAGTTGAGACGAAAGTGGGACATGACAATCCATGGGAGTCCCATGTTGCATGATCACGCACCTGGAGGCTTCACCAATACCCTGGAATCATCATGGACGTGGATGGCGCCATTTGTGGTGGATTTTGTCATGCAAGAAGCCGTGCCCGTGCCACATTGTGCCATCCAATTTCCTCGATGATTCCAGGGAGTGTCGTCTTTGGCCGATGAAGCTTGAGATCCCGATTGGAGATGCCGCCGCGGGGGTGAACACCCTCGCAGGGTTGAACACACGGAACGGTGACTGACCAACACTACTGGCGATACATGAAATACACATTCGGACTGGCTTTTCTGTTGATTCAATGTTGGTGCTTGATTCAGATTGCTTGTACCGTTTCTTTTGTTTGACAGGTTGATTGTTGAAGATATTTGTGTGTTTGCCCAGTTAATGACATGTTGATGTCATTCACAAACATGTTTAGCACAACTGGATTTGCTTCTTCAGTTGGTGACCTTTTTCAGTGTTGGATGACCAAACTATACCAAACTATCGGCCGAGACAAGGATCACCCAACTTTGCTTCACAGTCCCTTGTGTTCCGGGATCCCGATGCTGCGTAAAATCAATGCACACGGTGGCCGCGGTGCAAAAAGTGACGGGGGGACACTGTGGAGTGTTTGTGGAGAAAGACTCTCGACAGAAGATTGATTTGGGGGATGAAGGTGACACGAAAAGGGCCCTCCGCATGATTGACACCTTTCAAGGTATCCAGACCCAAAATTGTGGGAGTCGCTGCCTAAGGGTTGATTAATGTTCATGTGCAGGTACTATGCAGGCATGTTGTGCATGCTGGATCAATATGCAAGAAACACATTCACAACATTCACTGGCGCAGGAAAGCAGACCTTTTTTGTAGAGAATTTGAATTGAATCGGCCAGGACCCTCCAAGGGGTGTCTATTTATTGCCCCTTAGCTGTTAAGGGGGGTCCATTAACCACCCCTTGAAGGCCCTGGGGGAGTGCGTTAGATTACCGTTAGATGTGCTGTGAAAACGAAGCTATCTCCATTAAATGACCCAACCGGTCAGCCCGACCGGGCCGAAGTCTGGCTGAACCATAGCCCGGTCGCGCCAAACGAGGAAACCCGACGTCGCCGCAAAAAACCGGTCGACTCGGCAGAGTTGGGACGTCCTTCGTCCTTCCGGAAAAAGTAATAACGAGTCGACTCGTGGATCTTTTTACGGAACATGCGGAGAGTCGGTCCCTGTTCTTGTTTGTACAAAGGGTCTGTGGGGTATACCTGTTTGGTCATTTCCCATTTTCTAGGGTATAGGAAGTACAGGGTCAAGGCCTGTAAAACAAATAGAGCTACTGACTTGTCTTCCCTTCCCAAGGTATGAGCGGACTGTCCCAGACTAGTTGTCAACAGTTTGGTTCTCTCAGTTGATGCAACCCCCGGCCCTGTTTGTCCAAACCACTCGCAGCACCGAGGTCACTTCGGAAGTGACTGCATTGTAGTTGATGGATGTTGATCAACAAGTTAAAAGGTCCCACTGCTTCACATTCGCACCCATTTTGGTGGCCAGCTGCGCACCTGTGGACGAAGCTGCTGAGTTTGCACTTCTTGTACGTAGTTCACATGGACCTCCAGGTTCTTCTCTTTGCACCCACCCAGTGATGTTCAGAAGAAGGTGTCCAGCGCAAAAGTCTATCTAACTCTGTATCAGTTGGCGTTTATTGCATGAGCTTGAGCGCAATCTGTACCGACACAGCGGCAATGGGAGTGCAGCTGGTTGTTTGGATGGTTTCCCCAAGTTCCTCAACATCTTTAAAGCAATGCAGTTTTGGTGCTGGGTTCTGATTAGTAGTGATTTGTTTTGGTGCTATCGCCTGGTCGTTGTCATTGGCACGTTGGACATGATGTTCTCGGCAAAGGGTGAGTGTCGCTCAATGGTCAGGACGGTACCAGTATGCCAGTATTTCATGTTTAAACCATTTCAATAGGTTCTATTATGTATAATATAGTGCTTCGGAGAAGATATGCTTTGCCTGTTTCTCCTTTTTCTCCGGACCCTCAAATGCTTGGCATGTGATTGCTACGAACATGTTGCTACTTGGTGCATGAACTTCAGGATGTTGCCTGATGGTAAAGGTAAAGAATCGTAAAGAAACTGCTTCGGGGGTGGCTGGGGGTTGGGGGGTGCTGCCCAAGTAGTGACAATGGTTCTGATTGCTACGCTTTAAAGAGGCTGTTGCTTCACCGCAAGTCATGTATGCAACCCACAAGTCATGTGCCGTAGTCATAATTTGTTTGCACACCTGGAATGAATGCACATGGCAATGTCCGATGAACATGCAGACTATGTCGCTTGTCCCGGTCAAGCGACATCAAGAACGAGACGAAGCTCCAGCGAGTGACGCATCAAAAAGTAACGTATATGACATGTTCCAGTGACCTTTCAGGACTTGGGCATTGGAACTGGCAGGTGATGCTGTAGTAAACTACTAATGTTGAGAAGAAATCCCTCAGCTAGAAACGCCCTCAAGAAGAACTGAGCTT
>CAXAMN010021068.1:22076-32409 GCA_963970005.1 Durusdinium trenchii | reverse complement strand
GATTGATTGAACGTTGTGTTGAACTTCCAGGGAAGAGCAACTTATCTTGTTGCTAACAAAAATACATTCTGGAAGATTAAGATAGTCAGAGCATGTCAGAACGCTCTAAGACTGGTCAAAACTGCCAACTAGCTCAACACCTGCTTAGCTGCTTGCTTGAACAGTTTGGTCAAAATATGTCAACTTGAAACACAAGGCCCTTACGGAATACTCATTGTTTGTATGCAGAAAGTTTCAGATGTTCACTGGACAACCCCGAATGTTTCCGTTCCCTCAAATTGGAGCAGTTGTTCCACCAAGAAAGATGAAAACCGAAATGATCCAAGTTTATTGGTATGTAGATGGTGTCATGATGATCGCAAGATACTTGCATGTTCAGCCAATGTTAGTCTCAACTTCCATCCGAATCGCAGGCCCTTGTTAGGCCTCTTCTCAGTTTCGGCGAAGCTGAACGCCTGCCACGCATTTTTTCTGCGCACGCGATGCGGATCGCGTGCGAATTGGAATGGAGCGCGGATGGGGAGAGCTAAGGAGATTTCGATCATATTTCGATGTTTTCCAGTTGATCCAACGTGCAAATTCTTGGGGAGCAAACATGGGGATTCTATCTCGAAAAGATACCAATTAAACTATATTATATACCTGGAGTCTCAAAGTACCTCGGAAAATGGGTGCAAGTACCTGTTTTTGATAGGGTCATGTCATGTCCTATTTTCTAAGGTACTTTGGATATATATATATATATATCGCAGCGGAATGGTTGACGGATCGGATATGTAGTTGTGTTTTTTTCCCCCCACAACCAATCTTCTGAAGTTACAGGAAAACCCATGGCCTTGGGGAGTGAAAACCAAGGTTTTCTGCAGATTTTCCCTTAAGAAGAAGCTTCATTGACTTCCCTGATCCTCTGTACTTACGGCTCCTTCATTGGTGCGGCTCCAGGAAGAAGATGTCCACAGGTGGACCTCGAATTGGATTGAAGACATTTTTCCTGGACATTTCAAGTCGTACCTCGGAAAATTGATAGTATTTTTTTGGGATCGGGTCATGTCCCAACCCTCCAGGGTACGACCTCCTCCAGGGTCCAGGACGGGGCGATGAATCGCCCCGAAAAGAGGTGATTCGGGGTGTCCATCAACAAGCAAATCAACTTGGGGGACTATCCTCCAGCCCCCAAGACGCTGGAGCCTGAAGACTGCTGGAGCTACGTCGATGACGTCGGCTTGACACCTGTGACTTGGCTCCCCTCAAAAAAACACCGTGCACCACTCGTCGAACAAGGAGCTTTCCTGCGCCGAAGGCGCCAGACCGTCTGGACAGATGCTGAGGTTGTTCAGCAAGATGCCGAGCCGAGCCTGCAGAGCACAAGATTAAAATAGATGAAACATTTGAAGCGCCTTTCCAGTACTCGAGACCAGTTATAAATTGAATGTTTGTAAGCCAGGGGTCACGAAGTGACCTCCATCAAGCACTCACTTAGAGGAAAACTCATTTGGCACCCGAAATCTCGAGTTGTTCACTTCCTGGATGTTATGTTGAGGGTATATAACTTGTCTTTTGATGTTGGTCACGCTACTGTGTTTCAGATGTTGGACAAACTGCCATATTTGTTTTTTTTTTTTTCAGTTCTCAGTTCTCAGCAACCAACACATGATGAGGAACCATTCTGCCGTCTAAAGGTGAATGGCTTTTCCGTTATTCCAAACAAATGGGGAATCCTTGAGATTCTCACTAAACGTAACATGTTAGTTCCACCTCGAGTCTCACGGTATACCTTGCAAAACGGGTACAGTCGTACAGTTGTACCTGTGTTTTTTTTAATAGGGTCATGTCACACTTTCTAGGGTACCCAAAAGCCAAGAAACTAACAGACCGCCCTCAGTAGAGCAAAGTCATTTCAAATCACCGGCATGTGAATTCAGCATGAGGCAACTCTTTCATCGTCGTTTCAGAAATTCGGCGTGTTGATCGGTGGGGCATGCCGGGCATGACAGGATCTTCATGAGGTGACCTCACCGATGCGGGTTCAATGGTCTGAACAGCATAGCAGCATCTGTTAGTCTCCAACGATTCGAGGTGGAGAAGTGCAAAGCATCGTCGCTGTCAGCTTTGGTGGCAACAAGCAGTGAAGCATCCAATAAGGGTCCAACCCAAAACATGTAAAGTTACAGTCATGATGAGCAGGTGTTAACAGTGTTATATGATGTTATATGGGCTTGCTTCGTTGAACATGTTCAAAGCAACCGAGTTGGAGAATGCAAACAGCATGGTCCGCATGGTTGTGAAGCTAGATCGTGACCATGGAACACTTTGAGCTAGAGCTACCTGAACAACTTACTTATGTAGTTGCCAGGGCTGTAGGAGGCCTTATTCTGAACACATACCATAATGAGCCATGGACACCCAGAACCACTTCAATTGACAGTACCAAGTTTCAGTTCATATACTTGGTATAGAGTGTATAGACAAACATGTGCGTGTAGCACATGGTGCTGCTGTTCTTCATTTGTGGGCACCACTGTCCCACACCGGGCACATGGCACCATGGTACCGGAGCGATAGGAGAACATCTAGCACCGTGGCCCCGAAACCATCCAGCAGGATATCTTCAGTGATCAGGTATCCGAACGACACTTGCCAGAGTTAAACCCGCGGGTCCAAACCGCGGGTTTGTCGGGGGCCATGGATATAACTTATATTGATCTTATATGTTAGCTGCCCACAGATACATAAGGGGCTTGTGACCCAACATGAAAGGTGTTTTTATGTCGTGATGTGCCTTGCACTCCTTCCTCAAAATTTCTTCTGAGCACCTGCTCATCGTCATTTGAGCTGTTTGTCTTAGAAAAGGAGCGCTTCGTCTTAGAACGGCTTCGGCAGATACTTTTCATTGCATCCCATCCATCGATGCAGGGTTCATGGAATATGATGTTTGTTCCATGCAAAGTATGCACTCCCTGAATTGACATGGGCAAATCCCCCCGAAAGGAGGACCATGAAGTCCGAATACCAATGGCCCGGTGGTCCGGCACGGCGCCATTTCGTATAATGCCCAGACACCAGACATGTCCAGACGACCACGCTGACTGGGTTTGCTCCGGACTGACTGGCCGTGACCACGGTCAGTAAAGCTAGCCAAAGAGCACAAAGAGCAACTTAAACAAACAACCAATTGTCACAACTCACAAAGAGCGACTAAGGGCAACTAACAATCATGGTCCCTTAGGGGTAGACTTGCCAAGTTTTGCCATTATGGGCCAAACTATTGACAGTATCTGCCTGGTCCTTGGTTTCCCATCCTGAACATCATCAAAAGGATGTTCAGGCAGGGAAACATGAGCTAGTGCACTCCAATTGGCAAGTTGTAAGCATTGTATCTTGCATGCACTAAATGTCATCATATACACCAGGCCAGTTCTTTTAAATATCTGGTCTGGTTATCTACGGGAGCGCTCGTAGGGCCTGCTTTTCTTGGCCCAGGCCCGACAAGGACGACACCCAAAGGATCCAGATTCAAAACAACTCGTGGATGGTGAGAGGCCATTACAACGTATACGGCTGTACGTTTGGGGGGGCATCTTTCGCATCATGTTAATGAATGGATAACCTTTTAACCGTTTTGAGGGAGTGGTTTCATGTGGCTTACCCACTCAATCTTTAGCCTTTTCGGTGAAAGCTGGATTTCCAGAGATCCAAACGGCTCCAACGAGATCCAAACGTTGACTTTACCGACGGCTCGGCCACTTCTTCCACCAGGTGCTGTCTTCGAGCTGGAGGGAGGAGGGAAGTTGCCTGGAGCAGCTCGGGTGTGCTTAGCTGGGACGAGCACGCAGAAGATGGCCACCAGAGAATGGATAACAATACAATTTGTTTCTTGTTGGGCACGTCCAGTTTTCTTTTGGTACCAATTGGGGATTCCTGATGTGCGGGTTCCAATGTTCCAACATAGCTTGACTTGAGGTCCAGGTGGGTGGTGAAGAAGGACACCTCTAAAACGGAACATAACCATAACTGGGGTGTTGGTAGTAGTAGGAGGTCCTATGTCAGAGCCCCTTATTCATTATTCTGATAGTTTCTTTGATCGGCAACCACTGGTACAGTATCCACCGGATGAAGCGCATTTGTTTTTTGAGAGAAATCGGTTTGTCACATTGGGGATGGCCAGCGTTGTGCAGAATAACCACCTCTACTCCGGCCTTTGTAGATGGACTCTGTGCACTGAAGAGTCAGTGAATGATTGATAGTCACAAGGACCATCGGTGAGCCCAGCAACGAGGTCCGACACTGGCATTTCAACACACTTGGCAACGTGGAAGCCACTCCAGGGGCCCTTGATTCGCTTGCCAGGTGCATCAAATTTGATGATAGCAAATCCGAATCCTAGTTCGAGAGTGATGTCGGGAGAGGTTAAGGTGTCACTCAGTGAGCGTCCTCAATGCGACTGGATGTGTAGCAGTGTAGCTATCTCTCCTCCCCAAACAAGGACAAAGAATGACAAAGATGGATTGATGAAAAAGTCTTAAAAGCCAAGTCCAATGACCCTTGATTAGTTACCTGAAGTCGACCGGTTCGTACCTTGGAATATGGGCACATCAAGTACCATCAAGTCAAGTCTTGAGTGTCTAGCAATAACATATATAATGGCCGCTGAGGGGCGTCCATTCACCACCTTTGGTACCTATTTTCTGTTTCGGGTCATGTCCTGTGAAATCGTCCGGGCCTGAACGGTCCGTCGGGGGAAGAGGCAAGAGCCGACTTGGTACCGACAAAAACGACGTTCCGACACTTGAAGCCTTCAAAGTAAGCTAGAACAGTCAGAGACGCCCATCAAATGGGAACTTCAAGTAATCATGATATCAGGTATACACTTCTTTTCGTTTTCCCGGGGGTCCGACTGGAACATGGACCATGAAGCCGTTTGAAGCCTTCCAAGGCCGTGCCTTCGATTCGTCTCCAAGACCGCGGATGAACCGGTCGCGGCGTAAGGAGTTGGTGGGTCGCCTGAAAAGTGCGGCACTGGAAGCCCTCCGGCGTCACCATTGGGACGCTGCGGCTCCTTGGTCGACCGTCAAAGCAGGTGGTGCACGTGGACCCGTGGACTGACCGGACCTGGAGAGGTCTGGAGTCGAACCGTAGGTTTTCAGGAATCGTTTGGAGCGTGTTTGTTTGGAGCGTTTGGGTAGTGTTGGCTTTGGCGTTTGGGGAGGAAATGAGATATATTCGGTGGATTGAGATGCAACTCTTCCAGCAACTTTAGCTGTTGTACTTGTTGTACCATGGTTTTTGTGTGTCCATGATCTTGCCATGTTGATTATGCCGATCGAAGTGTTGCTAAGCGACATCTGAAGCGCTGAAGTCCGCCTTTGCAACTCACCTTGCAAGTACCTGGACCCTCCAGGGACTTGAGAAATGGGCGCCATTGATGACAGAAGTTCCTGCACCTCACGTACCAGTGTGCAAGTGTACCCGTGGCCGAACATGGGACATGACCCGAGTTCATAGGTACGAAGGTAGGTACGACATGGTATGACTGGGGGGAAACCCCAGGTACCAACAGGACGACTGCAGATTCTTGTCTTATTGTCTTGTCCTTGTTGGCTAGAACCCAATTCACCGACCGAAGTGTTCAAACACCTCGGAAATTGAACTCAATTCACGCCACTTTTGGAGGGCACAGGTAACACAGGTCGGGAAGTTGAGTCTACAGACCACCGACTGATCGAGATCAAAACCTATCCCAGACCATCGGACGGGAACAGTTACATTCATGATACTCCATGTATGTATTGCCGATCCATGTATAAAGGAACATAATAAGGTAGTTCTAAGTATGCTGGCCACATTCAATCTATGTTTGCAAAACCTTCCTCCACTCCACATATCGTTGCACCTCTCTGATGCAATCACAAATATTACTAATTACACACATACAACGATGACCCAACACAAATGACCCAATTCCTGACTTTGACTGATGACTAGCAATGCCAAGCCACTATATCAGACTCATGACTGAGATCAACAGTACCGATGCATGGCTTCGCACGGTCCGCTCCGCCTCGTTTCGGCCGGTGTCCACCGGTTGTGCCACGCTCCGTGTGTTCCGTGCGATCGAATCCAGTGATCCGCCTCACGGAGTTCCGGGAACGCAGCGCCGAGTTTGATCCGCAGAAGGATGTCTTAGGGTGGGAAGATGAAGCATGATAGAATCTGATAGAAACCTCCTTTTCTGATCTTTTCTGTACTTTGCAACTTTGCTCTACTTTGCTCTACTTTGCGCTGTCTTCCAAAGTCTGAGGCAGATAAATCCCTTTATGCAGTGATAGTACTGGATCCGGACTAGCTCCGTATCCGACCCCCTCAGACCGCCAGGAGCATCTTCACCGCATCAATGACCCATCCATGGAATCCATGGATAACTTTGTTCCAGTTGCATGGATGGTGGTACTCGTACGATATCTCCCTATTACGTACCTTTTCAGAAGGTACTTGGACGAGCCAAGCCTTATACATCAAAGTGTCTCCACCCTCAGAGACACCAATGGATCCGGACGTGGTTTCTGAGGCCAGTCTTTTGGTGGATCTTCCCCATGCGCACCTGTGGCGTGGCTCGGATCTTTCACGAGTCCACCGAGACCTTTTTCTCCCACTCCGCAGAAAGCCATGGTCTGAGGTAAGAATCCGTTTTTGAAGCAAATCTGCATGGGTAATGACCTGGACCCAAACACAATGACCACAAGAACAGCTTCCAGGTAACCTCCAACCGTTCGGAGGTACACCAGGTCTACTCCGTGCTCGACAGGGTCTTCCAGCCCCTAGGGCTCCTGGCCCACCTCAGAAGATAGTTAGACCGTCAGACCTCTTAATCCACCCCAACCACGGAACCTCAGGAGGTATAGTTGGAGCCCACCCGAGGCCCAGCGGGATCCGACTCGCCCCAAGGAGAGGATCTGATCGAAGCGGCCGAGTACCTCCTGCCCTTCGGCAGCGAAGAACGGACCGTACCGAGACCCCCTCGTGGCCGCCTCCAAGCTACTCGCTTGATGACGTGAAGCCCAAAGACATCCCTTTACGGAGTGTCTGCTCAGGACGCCCCAACCCAGGGTGAAAGGATTCCTGGGGTGTCCATTGACCACCGTGAAGTGGTTGTTTTTGGTTGGGTACCTTGTTACCCTGTATCTCTGAATTTCTGAGTACTTGGAGGATTCTTTGGCCTCATCAAGGGGACCCTTGGAGTCGAGTCATGAGTCTAGCATTCCCTGATCTTTAAATATTATTAATTGAAGTAGCTCTCTCAATCTTCCAAGACTCCAAGACCTAGAATCGACTTCGGCCACACCTCCCCCTATCACATCTCAGTTCTTCCACACCAACCCCCCTAGATCGCCAACCCAGGCGCTCCTCCTGTCTTTCGGCCAACCTCTCCGCGCTAACCCTTTGGACGCGCCTCTTGAGCGAACTCCGCCCCCCTGCGGCCGATGCCGCCGTGCTGCGCCGGGCCTGGCTGCGGTTTTGGCCCAGCGCCTTGTACGCTGCACGCTGGCGCGAGGGTCCGGTGGCCAAGGCGTGAACGGTGGCCCTGGATCAAAAACAGGGATCCCTCATGGTTGAAATGTGGGCTTGGACACGTTTGGACATGGTTTTGGGTTCAGGGCAGATGAACAGCGCAATCGATTGACAGTTTGGATTTGTTGTTCAAGTCCGGAGATGTTGATGGTGAATCTGGCAAAGTTCGCTGTGCTTGCTGAGGACTTTCTTGTACACCCACCGTGCCAGGATGTCCACCATGTACACATCGATCCTGTTTCTTTTCGACCAGCACCATCCAAAGAATATCTTAAGAATGGTTTTTGGCAAACCTACATGGTCAGGGGGGTTCTGAAGACCCCGTAGGACTACGTCCATTTGCGGATCCGTATCCGCATGGCTTCGAGGACGGGCGCTGGCCGCGGCCGCTGAGGCGTCTGGACGTTCGTTCGGTCCGGTGAGCCGTGGAGCAAATCAGCGACTTCTACACGCCTCGTGTGTAGATCAGACCCAGTGAAGCATCTGAGCGGCCCGGTTTCTGCCAGGTATGGCCCTGTTGGTGTTTGCAAGGGGCCATGCTGGGGCCTGTTGGAGTATCAACAGAGGAGTCACAGATTCAATATGACATGACAGGGTGAGTTGACAGGAGGATGTGGCGAGATCGAGCTTCAGTCAGTGACCTCAGATCCCAGAACGAGGTCACGAATCGCCATAGTCCCTACCGTAGAGGTCAGGAACTGAAGGAAACAGATGCTTCGATCAGATCACTCGATCACATGCTGAGGAAAAATACACCTTGTGAACAACTAGGAATCCTCCAGTCATCCCTTGCGTTCACATCCTCAATGATCTCAGACAAGGCCCTACTTGGAGCCCGAATTCGATCACCAAACTCTTGCGGCAACTAGCTGCTAGCTTGCACACTCTGGCAGGGTGATTCTCAGACAGCTGTGCAAGTCTTCATCAACCACCCACAGACACTCCCAACAGGCCGGGCCCTGGTGGGTTTGCTGGAAGACTGGAAGAAGAGACACATTTGTGGTCCTGGTCTCTCTCCACATCTCCCCACCTCGTCCAAGCCCACGGCTTCGTCTTCAACGACAGACTTCGGAGAACTTCCACGGCTTCTTGCAGCACCTCCACCGATGAGATCTCCACCTTCGGAAACCAGACATGCTTTCGGAATCAGTCCATGGCGACCGGGGAAGCTGAGGAATCGACCGGGAGCCGACCGAAATCGAAGCTGAGGTGAAGATATGGCACTCTGGCGTGAGGCCCTGTGGACCACCATCAGGCTCGGAAGGGGCTGAGAGTGATCGACTACCTTAGAAAAGATCAGATAAAGTGAAGTGAAGCCATGGCATGTCATGGCAACGATTCAGTTCCATGAGTATGAAGACATGCTGCAGTTGCCATGGGTCATCTCATGCAGACCCCTATCTCCCTTAGAATGAGGATTTTGATTGCCGCAGCCTGGGAGAATATCTTTTCCAAGTTCGAATTCCTCAAGCGGATCTTGCGTCCTTCGTTAGATTGAATTCTCAGTCCAGCCGGACATCATCAAGACAGGTCACCCCTGAGGCTTATCGACTATAGTTGAGGCTCATCCCTAGACCCTCCCATCCCTACCCGGTCTTTAGACTCGAAGTGAGTCGATGTTCGCACCCCGACGGCACCCTCCATGGAGTCCGCACCCAACTCCATGGAGTCTCTGTCGGTCGGTACGACCGGATCGACTCTCTCAGGCGTTGGCAGCTGACACCCGAGCGACCCACCTTTCTGGCAGCATGGACCAAGTTCCCATAGAGTTCGATCATGACAACACGATCGGTGCGTGGGTGATGAAGAGAAAGTGCTAATTGGACCTGGAGTCTCACTTCGTACCTCAGAAACTGGCTAATGACAAGTACCTAGACCCTCCAAAGTACCTTAGAACATGGGACATAACTCTAGAAAAACAAGGTACGGTACGTGTACTAATTTTCTGAAGTCCTTTGACACTCCAGGTACAGTTTTTATGTATAGCCCCATGTCCCTCTTTTAAGGATGATATTTTGATGGGTCCAGGTACAAACCAAGCCAGCACGGGCGGAGGCAAAGCTAGGGAATCGCGTGGTGTCTCCTTCATAGCGACGCAGTAGCGACATTGCTGAGGGGCAGTCACTGTCCTGAACATGCTGACAGCATGCCAGCTGCTTCCTGTCAAGCTGGACCAATGGACAACCCTACACTATACTTATATGGAACTTGTTGGTCTCCATTTGAACATCCGTTGAAAGCGCTTGGTACCGGTGTGTTGGGGTCGATACCTTTTGCATCCCCTTGCTGCTGCTTTCACTCCTAAAGACACAGGGCTGGTGGAACCCTGAGTGATTTGGAGGCTTTGAACCCTGAGTACATGGATGAATTCGTCTCCAAAGTACCCTAAAGAAAATGGGTCCAGGTACCTGTTTTTTGAGCATCATGGCGTACCTTGCAGAATCCAGGTACTTAGAGAAATGTGTTTGTTTGTTCAAGGAGCCGGGCACTTGTGCCTGTGGTTGACGGGTATAGATTAGGGGCTGGGTCAGCCTCTATGTGTGTTGGTAAGGAAACTGGTATCTGGGACTATTTATAAAATCTGTGGGGCTATTTATAAAATCTGTGGGGCTATTTATAAAATGAATGTAGCTATCCTTAGTTATTTAAACCATGTTGGCGGCAAACATCCCCAATCATCCGCGCACAAAGCGAACATGAAATGCCTGCAATCTGTACTGAGTCAAGCTCCCGATTTTCCTCGCTCGATTTGGTCGTTCACTATTTG
>CAXAMN010021057.1:0-59374 GCA_963970005.1 Durusdinium trenchii | reverse complement strand
GGGGGGGGTGCCTGTGGCGCAGGCAACGGAGGTTGAGCAGCCCCCAGCAGCTGTTGGACTACTTCCAAGACGGCTCTGGCACCCTGTGCACGAAAGACTTCAACTAAAGGCGTACTTGGGAAGGGGTCGCCGATGTTCTGGCTACGTTCCACCAAGTCGTAGTGGCCGGTTACACCCATGTCCCGATGTACGAGCTCTAACACGGGGCTATGGTGTTGCAACTTTGCATGCGCTTCCTGGTCGGTGAGGCACTCCATGGACCGGACCCAGTAATTCACATTCTCTTGGGCACACCAAATGAGACACTCAAACTCGAACTGTTGGGTCCTAGACATTCATTTTGACCAGTTCATCTGGTACATGGTACATTTGAACCATTTTGACTTCTCACGCCATTTTGACGTGAACGGGCGTGAAAACCAGGTCTTGCTAGGTTTGCCTTTGCAAACAGCAAAACCAAAGTGCCATAAGCAACCTGCTGGACTAGACATTTGTTTTGACCAGTTCATCTAGCACTTTGACACGACGCTTGGAATTCTACATTGGTACTATCTTAATATATATATATCACTGGAAAGGTTCCCATCATCTACACGACCAAACACACACACACGTTGTGAAAACGTGTTTTGAAGAAATGATTTTTTTTTTGCTCAGAGTTTGTCTGCAGTAAAGGCTAAATGGTATTAACTAACGTGGCGACTGGTGATTGCTGGAATCATGTCTCTTTGAACCTCTGGGAGCGATGGCCTCCACCTAGAAGCTTCTTGTTCCTAGTAGTAAGGCCAGGAGCTACTAATAGCTTCTTGTTACTTGTAGCGTTGGCCTCCAACCTAATTGCTACGCAAGTCTCAGCCGCCGGTCGCAAACGGGCATGTTTTAGCGGCGATCCGTCCAACTGCAGGCCAGTTTTTGGCAAGAGTATAGAAGGCAATATAGTGACAGGCATCGTCAGTCCGTGTCCAACACAGCTAGGTTTGCAGTTATATGTTGCCCGCCTAAATAGGGTCGATCCTCAATGGATGGATTCCCTAAGTGTATTAGTGAAATGTAAAAACAAAGACACATATTTCCCCTGAACTGTGAGCGCCTACGGTGCCCGGCTACATGTTGCGTGTGGCCTGGTCTTCATCCGCCAGCCGCCAGGCGCTGTTGAGACTGAGTTTTTTCAAGAAGGTTTTGGGGGTCGTGGTTTTCTGTAGATTGAAGCTCGGCTCACTCGGCTCAGTCTTCTCCATCTTCCTGGCACACACAGTGCCGCAAAAGACTTTGGGGATCATGGAACATGTGCAGAGTTTGAGCAGTGCACCTCCGCCACATAGGCAATTTTTATAGTGCATCGATGATTCGGATATCATATAAAAGTCTAAGAACCCGATCTTTATTTACACCGGATGACATGCCAGCAAAATCTGAACAGGTGCCCTGAGTTCGACGTGAAGATCATGAAGATTGTTGGCGCTTCTGGCTACTATGGCTCGGTGCCCAATTGAATGTGGGCACGCAAGCACAGTGCATTTGCACTTTGATGTTTTGGAGATATGAGATATGGATTGATTTTAGAACCCCGGAGATATTTGATGGCCGTGCTGGGCATATGTCGGTATCTAATCAGATAGTCTAACCACGTTCTATTTGTCGAAGTTTGCGCCCTGCCACCATTCTCATCCCCACATTAAGCGGGGCCTTCAGGTCAAGCTTTGGCAAGTGAAGCAAGGTGCGACCAGCCCCCTGCGGCGCGTATGCGCTGTTCGTGGTGTTTGGAAGGAGATTCTGATACTGTGCTAAAAGCAGTTGTGAACCGTATATTTATCGATGAATAGAGCTGACACGTATGTGAGCTAGTTGCGGAAGAGCAAACCTCTTGGAATTGCTCAGCATGGTCCAATGCCATGTGGGCTCTTGATTGGAAAAGGGGTTGATAGTGGCTGCTGATCCTTCCTAGCGGCCAGCGGACGGTGGAGCTTATCATGGGTCGAAACCTGCCCGAAGTGCTGGTTCAGAGCTATGCAGAGGAATTCGGAAGGCAGCAGCGGCTAAAAGAAGTGCCTAGATACACACAAGTATTATTCTAAGAGTTTTTGTGGATAATCATGTGCTTTCCCGGGGTCAATCCAAAGAATTCCCGCATATGTGTGTTCCAGTGTTCCTGTTTTAAAGGTCGCTAGAAAATGTGCCTATAAGGTCGGTTTCTCATTCCTGCTGGACTGCAGCGGGAACCTTTTCAAGAAAGAGTTGCCTGCCTTGCGGGACGTGGAAGCGAACCCGGATGCAATCTTTGCTGTGATGAAGGTGTCCAAAGGTGTAGGCAGGTACAGTGCCCACATCCTCCAGGCTGCCATTTTGACCTTTTACACGGACAACCGTTTGTTCCCCACAGGGTTAAAAGCTGGTATGGAAGTCATTGATACATGGGCCCTTCGTCAAGCCAACGCGCTACAACGATTGGCCACTTGGGTTATTATGTTTGTAGCCTTGCAGCTGTGCAATCCTCAAGGAAAAATCCTTTCCTGTAAGTTTGGGGCCTAATGTTATAATTGGACACTACTGCGGTTGTTTTTCCATATGTCTATGTTGAGCCCGGAGCGCATGTGATTTGTTTCCTGAGAACCCAATTGGAAAGCTGAGCTGCTAGAGGTGAACCCATGGCTTTCACATCTATATCCAATGCTTGTTGTTTAAACAGACATGGGGGTATAGACGCGATTGATCAGAAAAGGCCTTATGTGTGTAAAGAACTTACAACATCTTACAACCTGGGTAGAAATTGGTAACGGGGTGTATGTGCCTGTAGAGCATCCATGAAAAGAACTGTTTTTCAATAGGGATGGGCTTCAATTGATATGCGCAGCTACCCATATGCGAAGTTTTCTGTCTTCCACTCGCACATAGAACCCACCGGGTCCAACAGCTCTCTAACATATGTAGGGTTTTGAACATCCTGCTCAGGTAAGTCGGTTCCACCGGATACACCGCCTTGCCCAGCGTGGCAAAAGAAAGAAGATCGATGAACTCAAGCAGCGTTTGGTTGGCCTCGTGGACGCTAGTCTGGTGTGAGTCACTGCCAGCGGAGAGATTTCCAGAGGAAACAAGGAATAGCCTAGACTTCATTAATGGAGGTCTTCTTTGAACAGTGTGGAGCTTTCTCTGTCTGAATTTGTTCAAAAATCAGGGCACGGTTATTTAGGTCTAATAGTGACTACATATGGGAAAGCTGGCTCAGTTTCAGCGAATATATGCTGCAACCTGGAATGGGAAAATGCATATCTGAATATCGGTTGGCACCCAAGGACTTTGGACCTGATCATCACCCAGATGATGAATTGGGGGACGATGGTGATGGAGACAGTCCCGCATGTTCGGAAACACTCTCGGAGCTTTCCCAGCCCGCCACTTGGTTATTTATCTCTGGCTTGATGTTCTAGTTTTACATGGCTTTTTTGCTTTTTGTTGACAGATCGAAAGACTTCCCCCTGCAACTGCTGGGAAAGGAAAATGGCGATGGTGTTCCCTTTCTCTGGTAGAGTCTTGATGAAAGATGCTTTTCGATAGTGTGATTATAAACTTGCATGGTGGCCGATCCCTGCAGTCGAGCGCCAAGAAGCCTCCCAGCTTGGCGGACCGTACGCGGAGGGATTTGCAGCTGGCAGCCTTGGCCGAGCAGCTGAAGCATGCAGCTCAGCACGCTGGCAAAATTGCTGAGAACAATCCTAAGGACGGACTGTGGTCGTAACCAACCTTATCAATTTGGGCATACGCAGGTACAATGGTCAAAAAAGAATGGTACAGTTGATCGACCCCTGACATGCCTTTGATTCCACAAAAGGTTCAAAGGTCTTGCTCTAAAACCAGGCGCCTATGCTTCCCATGCTTTGGGGTCCCTGTCACTGCATGCTTTCCAGGCCATTGCCGACAAGCCGAAGGATCTGGCTGCTTTGGGCGCAGCGCTGAAAGCAGCAGCTGCAAAGAAGACTGAGCCAACCCATGCGCTACCCTCCTTCGTTTCGTCTAAAGGGAGGAGTCCACTGAAAACTGAAGACTTAGAAACATCTATGATTTTTGTCGTTCTGCAGCGTATATATCTTCTGCATCCCCGCTTTCAAGCCTAGAGGCATCCCTGTATAGTGCACAAGTTAAATTGTCTCTTGTTTGCATGCACCCCTCTACACCGACGAAAATGATTGTCCAAATCTAGCTTCATCAGGGAATTAGTATTTGCACATTGCGAACCGGTCCCCAGGAGGGTGTCTGGGGGTTCTTTGCTTGATCTGTGAGGTTTTGAAAACTTTGGATTGTCCGCCACCATCAAAGCCTTTCGCCATCAATCAGCAATACAAAGCCAACATGGTGGAAGAGAGTGGGGGTCAGGAGCCTGGTGGTCAGGATGCTGAGACCCTGCAGCCCCCAGCTAAGAAAAGCAAGACCGAGAAGGGTTCGAAAACTGGGCCCGGTGCGAAGACAAGGTCGAAAGAGGTTGTCTCCGGCTCCTCCGATGCAGTGTACACCCCAAAGGAGTACAGCGCGAAGCGTTGTGAATTCATCCGAGAATTGAAGGATGGTGGCATGTCCCATTTTGATGCTAACCAGAAATGGAATGAAAGTTCCTTGAAGAAGGAGCTTCTCTCTACCCTTTCTGTTGGCGAATTGATTAGGCGAAGATTTGTCCCGAAAGGGACTGAAAACAATCCATAGGCGTAATTTGGAATTGTCAGGTGAGGCTGGTATTGATTCCCACACCTCTGACTCACAAAATTCATGTGAAGAGGGACTCCTTATCAACATTTCTGCGTGTTGACGTCCTCGAAAATTGAAGGGCTTATGCGGCTTACTGACTGCTAGCATTTCTTCACACTTCATAGATATTTCGAGTTGGAGGCAGCAGGTAAACGTATAGGCAAGAATGATGGGTTCATTGTTAAAATCATCTGAATAAAACACAGTAGAACCACGCGTTGGATCGTCAAGATGGTACATTGATATCGAATCTAGAATTGGAGGTATACGTATGGGAAGAATGATGGGTTCATAATTCATATCTGAATAAAAACACACATTCGATCTTGAAGATTGTATATATTATGTATATACAGGAAGTGGCATTTGCTGTAGAAGCGGAACTGAACAGAGCCATTCAGCCCATTCAAGACTCCATTGAGCTTTTGGGGCGATGATTTTCGGCCTTGAAAAATGGCACGCCCCTCCAGCGTTGATGCTGCTCTGCCTTCTTCTCACGTTCAATCAGAGGGTGGACCAGACCCCTGATGTGGAGTTTGTGGAGGTGTTTGCAGGCGCTGCTGAGATAAGCAGAGCTTGCCGGAGGAATGGAATGATTGGGTCTGCCCATGACATCCGCTTCTCTACACACTTTGACCTTTGTGGACGCACTGGCTTCTTGTACCTTGGCTGATGTTTCAGGGTGTCTTTAGACCCGCTTAATCCTGCCCAAACCCCAGTCCATACACCCCTGGCAAATTGCTTCTAAAACTAGAAGGCGTTTTAGCATGTTTTTGCAGACCGCAATGGTTTCAAGCGAATCTATCCCTTCCCCAGATCCTTATTTGGGGCAATCCATTAGCTACAATAACTCGGCCTTCCAAGGCTAGATCCTTTTGTCATGACCCTGGCCCGGAGAGCCCCTCCTGCAGGATGGCCGTCAATGAGCTTCTGCGAGCACGGCCTGGAGCGCTTTGTGTCTTTGCCCTATGCTGCAACAGCTACTGCAGAATGAGCCTAGGCTCACAAAATCTTCCCAGAACTTTTTGTGAGTACGAGACGTCTCATTGACAACCCACTAACAGGTTTGGTTTCACTGGTTTTTTTTGCCTAGTCGATCTACCACGCATGGTTTTCTCCACAATTGTGTTACAATCAGGGTTTGGTGTATATACCAAACAGAATAGGATCAGTGAACGGACTTTGGATCAGCCCAGGAGTCGGGCTACATCAGGCCGTGGGCTCTTATTTCCTTTGGGAGACACAACCCGCAAATTCGTGGCTGATGGCAATCTTTTGGGTAGTAGAGTCATCCTGATGCTGTGGATTTGCTCGGCCAGAGGCCTGATCTGGCTTGTGGAGCAACCAGAGGGGAGTGTATTCCCGCTACACCCCCGGTGGCAAGAGTTCATACGCTACTGCCCGGTGCCTAGCAAAAGACATGAGTAACATCTTTTTGTTGTTCTGTGCTCTTAAAGTAGAACCCACTGTTGCAGGGTCAAATCTATGGAGCCTTCATTCACCACGGGTCCTATGCCATTTCAGGTTTTCACCACATCATTTTGGATGGGAGCCTTCGACGGACCAACACCGAAAAGACATCGTCTTTGGAGCAATTCTCGAAAGCTGCTGGAGGGTGTCTGGGAAGTTGGTGGTCAGATGACGAGGGAAGCAATGCGCTCTCTTCCTGGGGGACCATTGGTGAAAAAGTACCTCGACAAGAATGGGGTGAAGCGGTGCGTTGGGTTGAAGGACAAGCTGAAATCATCCCAGCCATTTGGATTGGGATTTAGTAGCTTTTTGAAGTCGTACAATTAAACCTAGACATATGTTTGTCGCAACTTTCTTGGGCACCGCTTGCGCACAGTACCGCCTAGGACATACACACCGGCCTTTGGCCAGAAAGTGGCAGCGTTGGCAAAAAGCCTCCGAGAGGCCAGTGGTTGGTGGTGACAGGGAATGTGTGATAGAAAAGGGATCAAAAAAACGATCGAGTTCAGCGCTCCAGGTTTCAAGGTCTTGGGGGTGTATGTGGACCCGCACCTCACATAGTTGTTGGGCTTTTGTCTTTTCAAATGCTAGCCATGTATTGTTGGAAGACTTGGGGATTTGGGGTCGCAAGCAAACTGAACACATTCAACCATCGCAACAAAAAATGCGGGATTGAACCGCGCCACGGCTAGAGTTCTCCCTCTTAAGATGTCCATCTCTATGCGAGTCTGTTTAGATATCTTTTCTTAGAGTGCGTTGACTTGAAACCGTTCTCATATAAATGGTTTCGTGTATTTGAATCCAACATCACAACGCCTGTTTACTTCTCATGGTTTGTATCTATGGTCTCAGGAAAGTTAGACTAATTCTTCAAAGGCTAGTTTTGAGGGTGGCCTTTTTTGGGTTGCAGAGGGCAAAAAAACAAACAAACAGGCCACCCCGGAAAATGGCTCATAAAGGATCTTCGACTCGTGATGAAGTCTAACCTTGCATCCGCCATTTTGTTTTTGCTCCGTCTTGAGGATGAACTGCCACCTCCAAAAAGAGCCCGTGCACTTGATGTGCATAAGAACGACTTCGAGATTTTCCAGAAGTATATCCTGCCGATGGGTGGCATATGTGCTCTTGGGGACATGTGGGAGGATGCCCCTCGGAAGGAATTCTAGCCATCACTCGATCACCAAGAAAGGTCAAAATTGACAGGGACGCTAAGGATCCTTAACGTCCCTATCAATTTTGTGTCCCCTTGGCCTCTCTTAGCAAGTAAGCACGAGCCAACGTGTGCACGAAGGTGTCCATATCTATAGATTTAACCCCAAGTGTTCTTTCGTGTCCTTTCACTAGCTGTGGCACTCACCCCCCCTGTTTTATTTACAGTACTTCAATCTAAATCTGTCAGTTAGGTTTTGCTCGATCCTATCCGATTGTCAATACACCAACTGGCCCAGGCCAATTTGCACGAATGCCTCGACTACTTGTCCGGCTGCAAATATCTGAAGCCGCCTGGGCGCTGGGAGTCTTGGCTTTGCAGCCGGCAGGGTTATCAATGGTGTTGACGCAACAGGTTCCAAATACTCGGTTCTTTGCTTCACTGTGATTTCCAATGGAAAACCATTGCATGCTAATATTCACATGTATATACGTGACCTGTTGCTTTGCAGCCCCCAACATCATCTCATCCACCCCATCGCCATGTGCGGCCTCAGCTTGTTTCGCTGGCTTCTTCGGGTGATCAGCTTCACGCACACCTCGCCCACGGGCACTTTAGCTTGGAGTCCAATGGAATGTGTACCTCTTAAGCGGTTCCAAAAAGGCCTTACCACCCCTCTTGGAGTAGCCATGCGCCCGATCAAATATACTGAGGTTAAACCTTTCACGTTGTAGATCAAAGGTGTTAATGGTCAAAAGCGCCAAAATCGATGGTGAGTAGATCAGTCACATAATATATATATATATATTATACACGTTTCATTTGCTTATCGGCAATCCCACCACCAAAAGAAAGGAAAACGACTGTATCATAGTTCAACCAATCAACTCCCTCGTTTTGATAGCCTGACCCCGTTTGGTTTGCGCACGCTCCATCTGAGGAAGCCGCGATCAACTCCTTCAACCTTCCCATGAGTCGACCTTGAGCTCACCATGAGCCAGACCACATGCTGCTATTTTTTTCCAACGGAGGGTTGGTGGCGGGGTTCAACGAGGTGCCTGTATACAGGCTGAACATAGGAATTCTTTGGCTCATACTCTTCACCCTGCCGTTGGTAGAAATTCAACCAGGTTGCACAGCAATTTGGCCGTGGTGAAATAACCACGTTGGGGATGGAAAGACATCAGGTGTTTAAAAATATGTGCCGTGAAAACCCGTGAAATTGACGTGAACGCACCACGATTTGACGTGAACGGACCGTGAATTCCGTGAACTTCATGTTTTACATTTTTCAAGTATTTCCAGTGTCAACTTGGAACATGTTTGTTACTATATGTAACCCATTTGTAGTCTAGGAGTCTTCTTGGCCTTTGTGTTGCGGCCATGGCATCGAATGCATTGGCCAGCCTACCTTTTGCAGTGTCCGAACTGGGATGGGACAAGTTTGATGAAGTTCAAAAGGCTATGAAGCTAGATCGGGATGACACTATCACGGTCATGAAGCTTGCCTGTGGAGACCCACCATCCGACTTCGACGCTCGACTAAACTTAGGAACACATCAGATCTCACCACCCCCCAACTCGTAGTTTTAGTAGTTTTCGATTTGCTATTCCCTATATGGTGGGTGTAGCTGGTTCATCATATGTCCACATAGACCGAAAGACTTTTGCCAAATTAATTACCCACGTCACCTTGTAATATTCTTGGGTGTCCCGGCATCGTCCCAGGACCTTGGAGCGGCTAGGAATGGCGCGGGCGGTGCGCAGTCGAGGGGCAAGACCAAACCGACGGCCCCTAAGGCCAAGGCCAAGGTTGTGCCCAAGGCCAAGGCCAAGGGTGCAGGAAAGGCGAAAGCGAAACCAAAGGCAGTCAAAAAAGGTGACAAGGCTAGGAAGAAGCCTAAAGCTGTGGCCAAGAAGGCCGCAAAGAAACCTCAAACCGAAGTTGAACCGCAGGAGGAGGGGGAAGAGGAACCCATGGAGGAGGATGTTGAGGTGGATGTTCCTGTCATGAAGAGACCATCTGCCAGGAAAGCACCTTCCGTTCACTCTGCAGCTGACACGGTGCCATACACAAAACCGGAACCTCCCCGAAAGAAGAAGGCCCCCGTTGAAGAGCTGCCTTCGGTGGAGGGGCCTGGTAGCCGGCAGACTCATGATTCTGTGCCTGAACCCCCTGCTCTGCCAGATGCTCCGCCAGATGTTAAAGAATCCACACCGGCTGAGTCCCAGCCTTCGCATTCTCCTGAAGGCCACGATGCGCCGGTGATAGAACCTTCGAGCGCTTTGAAGCGTCAGCGGACCACGGATGAGTCGCAGTGGTTCCTTGAAGCAGTTCATTTTCATTGTGCTGGCCCTGTTTCCATGCAAAAGAATCTCATCAAAATACATATCGGGGCTTGATTGGGAACACCGGGTCCATCTGTGGTTGATGGTGTGACATGCGGATTGACCAGTCGAGGTCTTGCAATACCCTTCAAGCTGGCCTTCAGCTCTTGGCCGACCAGCGGACTGCCGGAATTCCACCCGTGACTTTAGAGGACAAGCAGTTCATGCATGATTCACAAGGTGATGGTCTCTCTGACACAACCTTGCCGTGACTCGGATTTAAAAAACCGCCAGCGCCGATCGATCATCCAGGATCGACCCATCCAGGATTCGGATCCACCCCCTCAAAAAGGATAGATATTAATATTAAGTCGATAACTGGTCCAAATATCTTACATTATACAGTGGGGGAGCTAGCCATCCTTGAGGGGCTTCATGGGAAAACAGCTACCTATCCACATTATGTAGAAAATACATAAGACGCCTGGGGACACTAGCTGCTGGGCTGTCTTGAGGTTGGGCGCAAGCATCAGTACGTTCAACAGTGGCACCACTGTCGCAGCTTCGCAGCGCGAGTTGGAAGCGCAGCTTTTGGCAGCCCGGGCTGAGATCGATGCGCTGAGGGCAAAGCAGGCAGATCACGAGAAACAAGAGCAGGACAAGAAACTCGCAGAAGATGCTGCCAGGGATGCTGAGTACCGCCGTATGGATGCAAACCTGTGGGATAAGCCCATTTTGGCGGAGGAGCAGTTAATTCATTAGTCATTGCGCAAACCAAATGGTTTGAGCTTTCTTGTTTTTTGGGTATGTAACAAAGAGAGGTTCAATGTTCATGTGTCCCTTCAACCTCTCCTGGTATGTCTTGCGGTCAATGCGTCTCGGCATGCAGGAAGCCACTCCATCCGGGATTGACATCGCTGAGCGGCAAGAGGCCATGCCTACCCCGGACAAGAGGGTAGCTGTGGAGTGTTCCCAGCAGAAAGTGCACATCTTCAATTCTGGTTGTGGTGGCGAGGGACCAGCTGTTGTGTCCGCTGAAAGGCCTTTGAAGACGGAGACAGTAGTGGTTGGAGCTACGTTGACACCGCCGCGAGGTGCAGTTCAACCTGATGGACACTCTGATGGGCAAAGCACGCTTGAGGACACTCAGGTGGCTCAAAGTCCAGCACCTGCGCCAACACCGGCTGACACGGTGGCTCAAAGTCCAGCGCCACCCGCTGTGCCAACACCGGCTGCGCTGGCTGAAGGGGTGGCTCAAAGTCCAGCGCCGCCCGATGTGCCAACGCCAGTTGACACTGTGGCTCACAGTCCAGCACTTCCTGCTGCGCCAACACCGGCTGAAGGGGTGGCTCAAAGTCCAGCGCCGCCCGCTGTGCCAACGCCAGCTCTGGCTCAAAGTCCAGCACTTCCTGCTGCTGAAACGGTTGCTCCAAGTCCAGCGCCACCCGCTGTGCCAACGCCAGCTGACATTGTGGCTCAAAGTCCAGCAGTTCCGGCTGTGCCAACGCCAGCTGACACTGTGGCTCAAAGTCCAGCACCACCAGCTGACACTGTGGCTCAAAGTCCACTGCCGCCTGGTGAACCAAACCTGGCTGACACGGTGGCTCAAAGTCCTCAAGCTCTGCTGCCGCCTGCTGTCCCAACACCACCTGCTGCAGTTCAAAAGGCGGAGGCGCATGCGGCCCTGAAAGGTGCAGCTGCTGTGATAGATGCCCAATCGCCTCCATGGGTCAGAGCTGTAGCAGAGTCCAAGCCAGGAGCAGAGGACCAGTTAGAGGCCATGCTCCAAGGTTTGAGTGGTGGTGCTTCAGTGGATAGCCAAATTCCGGAAGAGCTCCAAGGTCTGATTGCGGCTGGGAATGAGGCGCCTGCAGCAAAACCATCTGGAAGCGCTGGTTGGGTTTCGGCCGGAGAACTTGACCCAAATGTCACCACTGCGACCAACCGTCAGGCGGCCATGCGGCTCAATAGACTCATGAACTCGAAGGAGGCAAGCAAGTTCCCACATATGGGGAAACTTTGGAGCGGCAGCCGGGGGGAGTCTTTTCCAACGCTTGGCAAAATTTGTTATTTGTTGATTCTGCTGGTTTGCGCTATAATTTTACAGAGATGAAGGCCAGCTAGTAGGCCAGCTCTAAATTGCGACAGCTGAGAACAAAAGGAGACTCTTGCAAACGTGGGTGGCTGAAGGGGAGAACCGCAATGCTTGCGAGTCGAGGGTTGTGATCTCGAAGGAGTCTGCCAACATCTACCGAGGCCAAAGGGAGCTGATTTCAATTCGCGACATGCTGCTGGTGAAGAATTGGCCGATGGAAAAGGTGAAGGGCATCATAGCTCGCGGCGGAGGCATCCCTGATCCTGACGCTCCCCAAGTTCCTGCTTTGACCCAGTATTGGGTTCAAGGCAGCCGGGTCCAGACTGAGGAAGAAGAAGTTCGTCAAAGAGCCACCACGGAAATTGCAGCAGAGACCAGTGCCGCTGGGATTGGAGCTTTGATGGCGTTGAACACTCCTCGTGCTTCAGGGCCGGCTGTCAACGTCAGTCAGGAGCAGCTGGAATTGATTGCAAAATCTACGGGAGAGCCAGGCATGGCTTGAAATCAAACTTCCACTTCCACATTTGAATTTATGGTTTGGATACACTTGAAAGTTTGCGCTTAAGGAGTTTAACCGTGCAGTTCCCAGCAGCTTCCTTTATTAGTTTTGTAAGAGGAGGTTCATAGATCCATGGGCTATGGGTTCCCAATTTGCTGGGGTGTTGCCCACGTGTGCACGGCCGGCCCGAATCCGCAGGCCCCAAAGCCAAGGCAAAGACAAAGGCAAAGGCAAAGGCCAAGGCGGCCTCGGCCAGTGCAGGTGTGACTCCGGTGGAGCCTCAAACTCCAGAGCAGTTGAAAGCTTCGCTCGGCACCCTGTCTTTTTTGTTAGCATAAATATTTGCCCATGGAACACTTGAGGAGGCCCCCAATAGATGACAAAGATTTGTTTGATTCAATTCCTTGCACCATAGTGAGTGAGGTACTACCATCAAGAAGGAGATTGCGACCATGTCGATTGCGTTGGATTTGCCGAAGTCCCATCAATTGCGCAAAACCATGGATGCCTACAAGAAACGGTTTGAAGAGTACTCCGATGAGCGCCCTGGATTTCAGTTGAATTTCCTTCCAACTGGAACCCAATATCGTACATTTTGATTCAAAAGAATCCTTTTATTGTTCCTTTAGAATTGCCCATCTAACATGAGATGGAACCACCTCAGGCTGAAAGGGATGCACAGCGCATGGACAACCTCGAGAGCTTGAAGGATGAGCTCGCTGAAACTGCCCCTGGATGGTGTTCAAAGGATGTTTTGACTTATTCCCACAAAAATATATATAGACTTATTCCCACATATATATATATATACAGATGTGTATATATATATATAGATGGATACGTGTAAGCTGGCGACACCCCGGACTTGCCATGTTCAGGCCAGTTCCTACAGGATGGTGAAAGCGCAGGCCAAAGCAGTTCTGGCAGAACTCAAGAAGAAGTAGTCTTGAGTGGCCTATAGTGCCACACTTTTTGATCGTGCCATATCGCGCCGCTCGATGCGGGGGGAACAGGGCTGATTGAAGACCAATAGATTGGACCCCGTAGCCTGCAGTTCATTTCATGACAGAGAATAATGTGCGCACCTGGTCAGGTAGAACCTTTTGGCGCAATAGTCCTATGAACCTTTCTACAATCCATTGTGAAAGTTGGGAGGGGGTCCCTGTGGGGCCCTGATCTGGGAGTCATCGCTAGGCGGTTGACGTTGAAGTGATACGGATGAGCGCAAAAAAATGTCTCTTCGTGCGCTGCACCTTCAAAGTCCAGCGTTTTGACAGTACCTTTGAGCCCCGCGCAGGGTCTTGGACTGATCCGCGCCGAGAAGAGCAGATCCAGCAACTGCACGATGTGCCCTTCGCCGGGAGATTGGTAGGCTTTTTTGTGTTTATAGATACGGGTCCCTTTGGAATGGGATGTCGGAAGTCATGTCGCAATAGACAATAAGCCAGAACCTTTCCACGTGCACCATATCGCAAAAGAACGATTCCTTGTCCCCAGAAATCATGGCAGTTCAGGTTAGCCTCGGGCATTGGTTCTGGTGGCTCTTCAGTAGTTCACGCTTGCCGGGTTGGGGAGATTTTTGGCTCCGCGATCTTTCAAAGGTGCGGGGTTCTGAAACTTCTCACGTGCAATGGTCCCACCAAAGAATAAACAAAGGTTTAGCCAGATTGGATAAGGAAAATATAGTGTTCACATGTGGTTACATATATTATGCAGGCCGGGTCAACCAGAGCGCCGTGTTCACAAAGCGGCGCAACGTGGTGGCCTCAACTTCGACGTGGACCTTTCCTACTTCGAACTCCCGGTTTGCACCGATCAAGATTCTGGCCATGTGGAGTTCTTACCGTGGCCTTTCATTTTACCAAGCGTTCTCGTATCTTGGACTTCCCACTTTCCACAACATCCGAATATTTTTCACCATGTCGTTTTGTGTGAGTGAAACGTTATATGCTAGAAATGGGTTCCCTCGCTGGCTTTATGTCTTTATGTGAGGTACGGAGGATGGTTGAGGAAGGATACCTTTCACTGCTCGCTGGCGACTTGGGTGGACTTGAGGCATATTGGAGACAATTGCTGCTGGATTTCCCTGGGCACCCAGCCCATGGTCATGAAGCTGAATCCATACCTTTGACTCTATATGGTCTCTTGCTTCATGATTCACCTATGGTTTTTCCCCTGAGCACCAAGAAACTCCCGAGGAGATTGCTTCCCAGATTTGGGATTGCTATTTCCCCTCAACACCAAAAACTCCTGAGAAGTTTGTTTCCCAGGTATGGGATCGATCAACCTCAGGTGATGAGGGCAATGCATTCCGTAGTAGTTGGATGACCTTTCACTTCCAGCCCGACTTGAGCCCTCTGCTGACAAACAGCGCCTGCTCTCGCTTCCTCATCACGACGGTGCCGTCCTCCATGCGCCCAGTCGACAATTCAAACACAACCCAATCTTTATCACCCTATGAAAACCACTCCTGGTACTCACGTTTTCAAGGGTGGTTCTGCACCCCATTCGAATTACCAAATTGGTCAGGTATGCCTATGATGAGAATGGGGTCAACCTCACTTTACAGGCAGCTGGAGCAGTCATCCGTGATTCTCTGAACGATTTGGGGACTGCAGGATGTCAAATCCGAGACCCTTCTTCTGGCGAGATTGTAGCTTCCTGATTTCTCAGCAACTTTAGTGCTTTTAGTTCTGTGCAGTTACACTGTCCTTAGAGTTTTCTTCAAGGGTTATCTTGGTCTCGCCGCAAGTTCAATGCACCAGACACGGCTATTGCCTTAAGGTACTGACTACTCGTTTCTTTGTGGTCAACTTCAAAGGTGACTGGAAATACCTTTATCAGCTGTTCTGCATGGAACGTTATGCGTCCAAAGAGGAGGCCTGGATCTCGTCAAGGGCTTGTCGATCGAAGCCACCATGTAGTAGACCTGGGCGTGACCACCAGGTACCCCTGTACATGTATCAGCTTGTTCCCATTTGGGTACACACCATGGGTTCAAAAATTGGTGAACCATGTGTTAACCGTGTTAACCCTGGGAGGTTTGTTGGAAATGCAAAGCGACGAAGGGCACCTATGATGCAAACTGGTGTTACAGCAATGTGTGCGAAACAGCTCCGTGGCGAGCGACCCTGTTCTCAGAAGATCCGTGGCCTTCCCACACTGTGCCTTCACTGACAGGTCTTTTGGGGTTCTCTCTCCAAATGCTGGGGGTGGACATACTTCACATCTGGCACCTGGGGGTCGGCAGAGATCTTTGCGGAACTGCCATAAAAATATTGGCAACAAAGCGTGGCTACTGGAGGGGTCGCACACAGGAACTTAGGCTTCAAACAGCCACCCAGCGCATGAAGTGGTACGCTAAACGGCATGGCCATTCTCTGGCCCTGTCGAAGTTGTCCAAGCAGAGTACAAATTGGAAGTCTGACGAGTACCCGGAACTCAGAGCAAAGGGCTTCGACACTTTTGTGGTACTTCGTTGGCTCACATGGGAAATTAGCGTGAAAGACATTGAGAATGACCTTCTTGCCACCGTCCTCTCCTAATCGAGTTGGTTGTTTTCTATTGTGGGATGGTTCAACCCTTTTTCGGAAACCTTTTTATGTTGTTCAAGAAATAGTGTTGTTATATTAATTTCCTGGTTGATCCACTGTTTGAGGTTTTGTGGAGCGCCGATCGCTGGCTGAACCTTTTGGTGAAATCAGAAATGTTCTTGACAGAACTTGAAGATCAGAACCGGTTGGTCCTCGGTAAGTTGATGATCACCAGCTACACTTCGCTCGCTGCAACGGCGGTTGAACAGAAGAAGTTTCAGTTCCGGCTTCGGCCAAAGTTTCACCTTTTGCACCACTTGTGCATAGACGTCAGAGCGTCGAGGCTAAACAGCAACATCCATGCAACATGGATGGACGAAGACAGTGTAAAACGCTGGATGAGAATCAAACGACAAGTGCATAAACGCACTGCAAGTGAGAGTGTCCTTCGGCGATTTCTGCTGGGGCACCGAGCGAATCTGGACTCAGGCTTGGCGAAGCTCAAGTCGACACCATGAAAACGGGCACAGCTCGATGGGCTTGGGTGGAGACGTCTTGAGATGTCTTGAGAGCTTCTAAGACCCCCCAAAAATATTTTTCACCTCGAAATGGGCCTCTCTCGTTGGGCCAATGGTTCAAAGTTCAAATGGGAAGTCTGTTTTATGATGTGTTTGGCTACCATCTGTTCAAGATTAATTGGGAAACTCTCGAGACTGGGAATCGCGCTTTCGAATTCGATCGTCGGAAAACCAACGTCGAACTCGAGCGTCGGAGCCACCATATCTAGATGTTCTAATAAAATAATACACACAAACACATGTGTGTTAAAGTAGAGGTCTTGAAAAAGAAAGTCAAGGAACTGAAGATATAGTCGTACATAGTGTACATAAGAGAAACATTAAGGCTCAAGGGCGGAAGTTTCAAAAATATACATTCGGCCTTGGGACGGATGAACTGGCCAAAATGAATGTCAGTGACTTGCTCTGTTTGGTGACTCTGCCACTATTATATATAGTGGTGGGCGGGTGGGGGCCGTGAAGTTGCGTTACCTTTTTGCAGCTGGTACCTATCTGGTTCGAATGACCATTTGTACCAGATGAACTGGTCAAAATGAATGTCTAGGGTCAAAGCCCATAACTCCACACCGGCAGAAGCGTGGTGGATCGAGTCTAACATGGCCGGCTGGAGCAACAATGCATGGAGCTTACTGAGTAAGACTACTTCAGTCGTATTCGAGGGCGCAGTCTGGGCGGCCGTCGGCTGTTGTCGAAGGAAGTGCTCATGCAGCCGCAACTCATCTTCGTCGAACGGCACACACGCCGTTGCGACTGCGTCTGCGTGCGGCCCGTGCTGGGCCGCCAACAACCACTCAATGGCTTGCAAGTGGATTTCGGCGGCTGTGCTGCGGCCTGAGTGTGTGCTGCCTTTGAAGTACCGGCTCACGGCGTAGAAGAAGCACCAACCGTCTCTCGGCATGTGCACCACATTCAATTCGACCGAATTCGAGCTCGCAGCGTCTCGGCAGCTAGGGTCGCTGCCGCCGCTGGGTCGCCTAGCGCTGCAGCCACTGAGTCTGGTGGAGGTGGCAACACCGGGCCGGCTTCCACATGGTGTGTCAGCGTCCGCCTCTTGCGACGGGGCGCTCCAGGGTTGCCGTTCACGGCATGCTGCTCTCGATTTCGGACCTTTCGAGGTAGGTACCATCTCGGTGCCGTCGGGGCTTGGGGACACCCTTTTCGCACGCCTCGCCGGACTTGCAGGCGGAAGCCATACCCGCAGAGATCAACACAACATACGACGTCCAGTTGCTCGGCACGGCGACAACCAAGGGCACAGCTGAGTTCCCACTTCTGCCCGCCACTGACTTCCGCGCTCACGGCGTAGAAGAGACACCCACCCTCGCCCGGCACGAGCAGGAAGTACCTGGGGAGCCAAAGTGGCAGAGTTTTCCTGCCACAGTTGCGCGTGGCGTATTTTAGAATTTCTGCCACTTTTTTCTGCAACTGGACTGTGGTTGTGTGTGGGCAGTAGCTTACGTGCTTTCCAAGCGTTCGTTGCCGGGTCTAGCAGCAATTAGCGCTAGCAAGGCGCATGCCTACCGTGCCCAGGTTGCAAGCGTTGTCAATGGTTGGCAATGCCCGCGCTGGAGCGCAGGCTGAAACTGTTCAGGAGCCACTTGAGCCATATATATATATATACTTGCTGTCTCCAACTGTGCCCAAGCCGCAGGCCAACTCCTGCATGGTAAGAAACCATGCATCGGTGCAACTCGGAAAATTAACCGCTAAACTTGCGGCTGTAACTCGGAAGTTTCACTATGTTTCCGTAACTCGGAAGTTTCACCATAAACGTTTTGCCGTAACTGGGAAATTTCACCCGCGCAACACAACCTTCAACAAATTAATTGGTGTATGTGCGCATGATTTCTTTAGCGGAAGTGCTGTGGATTTTTGGTCACGAGGTGCTGTGCACGGCCTGTTTGGACTGCAGCCATTTGGGGGGGATAGACGTGCGCCGTTCCAACCAAGCACAAACACATCCAAATTCAAACGTTACCCAGTGTTTTTGAACGGGTTCGTTTCTGTGTCCAACAATCTCAGGTATATAAATATTAATGTTATATTTATGTGTTTTCTACAACAATCTTTAGCGCTTTAGTTTCTATCACATGGGGTGCGTGGGTGACGCATGCATGGAGCGATCGAGCCCAAGGCCGGCCATATGCAGCTTCTTTATACCTCGACTTCCCCGCTCCAAGCGCAATTGTCGCGCCACAGGTGATCTTGATCAGATCGCGTGGTCCTGGCCGGACGGTTCTTCTGGCACGCTTGTGTGCGCCAGTGACGCAGTCTAATCGTTCAAGTAAAAAACATGAGTATGCTCCTTCTGCCTGCGAAGGGAGGGCTCAAGTTTTGGGCACGGATCGTATATATACCGGTCATGCCTACCCGTTGTTCAAGAGATGGGAAGCACGATACCCGATACGCAGCCGGCTGCGTGACGCGAAGCTTTTTGTGAAGGAGCCCCTTCCAAAAGACAATGGGCATGACTCTGAGGGGGAGGATCAGGTCAGAAGTGGTGGTGATCATGGCAGCGAAAGCGAAGCTGGTCCAGCGGGCCCCTCTCTAACCACTGAGTTTTTGACCTACAACACAGAAATCCTCTACGAGATGTTCGACTGTTGGGGGCTGCGTCCCCGGCCGACAGTGAAAGGAATCAAGAAGGAGGCTTTGGTGTCCAAAACTGGTATGGTGAAATACGTGTCCTTATGGGGGGGTGTATTTGTTAAATCACACCGTCATGGATTTTTAGACCGCTTCTCCGCGCGCCCTTTAGGTGAAAAGCTTCTTCCGCCGATGCGACTTCACCCCAAAGGACAAGGATGCTGCATACAAGGACGCATGGTCCCTCAAGAGACTCTGGGGGTTTGCTCAGAGACGACAGAAGGACGCAGCGCGTCGACAACAGACTCCTCGTGTACATTACCTGAATTTAACACAAGGCTTTTCATTTTGAACTCATAGGGATGGCAGTCAAATCTCCAAAACTTTAATCCCTGCATATATTTCGGGCTCAACTGAGGATCAAGGGGTGAGAAATCTCTTTGCGTTGATCGGTCGCCTTCGTGAACAGAATGGTGGTTTTGCTGACAGATTCGTGGCGGCGCATACCCCTGCGCCCACCAATACGGAGGATGAGAAGGAGGATGAGGAGGAGGAAGCTGAAGGCAGTGAGGCTGATGAGGAGGAAGCTGAAGGCAGTGAGCCTGAAGGTGATGGTAGTCCAGAGCATGAAGAACCCGAGCATGATTCGAAGGGGCATCCTGAAAAAAAAAGTCCAAGTCCAAGACCGGAAGAACCGTCCGACGTTGAGTTTGTCAAAGAGACCGCAGTTACAAAGGAAGACCGTGTTGCCAGCCTACGCATGCAGTTGGTTGCCCTACAGAAGGAACTCAACTCGCGGTTGAGCAGTAGCCTGTCAACTGTTTCCGTTTGTTAAAATGTTGTATTTTTTGGTTGTTTTTGACTTTTATCGGATTATCGGACCCCGCTGTGCGGACGGTCCTCCACTCAGGCAAAGCAGCTTCAGCATCGGTGCCAAAGCCTAGCGCAAGCGCGCCGGCTACTTTGACAAAACCAACGCCTGCCAAAGCTGTCGCGCTGGTGCACGTCGAGGAAGATTGGTATGTTTCACTGTTGGTGTTGAACATGCTCACCATTCCATTTCCAACAAAAATGTTTCGAAGCTCAACCGCACAGACTTCATAAAGCATATGGTGCCCCAGAATGGTTGCAAGCTTGACCCCAACCCTATATATACTCCAACTTGTTTAGTTTATCATTCTCTAACTGTCCGCTGACAATCCAACGCAGGAGATCGAGACACTTCCCTATGATCCGTATCTCATTGAGGTTGAGGACACGCCGGAGAAAGTTCCAGATGCCGTTCCAGAGAAACGCCACTACTTCAAAGGCCCCCAGTTCAGCCGCGAGATGAAGGCTCATCGATCGACCATCCCTCGCAAAAACCCGGGTTGCGGGTTGACATGTGCCCAACAGCGTTCAACTTCTACCGTAAGACAATGATTTAATTGTTGTACACCTTTTTGGGTCGAGCCATGTTGAGCCGGGTTGAGCTCAATACCATGGGAGGCTGCCCGGGCCCACGCTGAAGCTGAGTCCGAAGCAAAAGCATCGGAGCGTGAGGCATCTCGTGAGGGCAAATCTGCCTCGGACGTTGTCGATCCGGCTGCCGCTGCAGTGATCAGCCCCGAGATGCAGCGGGAACTCCATAAGAAACATAAGGAAAATAACCAACAACAGAAGCAACCGAAGGATGCGCAGGCGAAGGCAATGGCAAAGGCAAAAGCTCAGGCCAAAAAGAAAGCGCAAGCAAAGAATAAACAGAAACAACAGGCACAAGCAAAGAAGAAACAGGAACAACAGGCACAAGCAAAAGCAAAAGCTAAGGCTAAGGCAAAGGCAAAGGCGAAGGAAAAGGAACAGAAAAACAAGGACCCGCCAGAGGAATCAACCGATCCCAAGGGAAACAAAACGAAGAAAGGCAAGAAGGTCCAAGACCATGAACCCAGCGAGGCAGAAGAGGCAACAGGCGCAGCGTCATCGAACCGCCCACTTGGCTGTCCAAAATGTCGATGGTCAAAGGCAGTAGGTTGTAAACAGTGCCGTGACCCAAAGTATAACCCTAGGAAACGGCGTGATGCCATCGATGTGGACTAGACAATATATCGATGGCTGGCCGAAGTTTGTTTCATGGCTTCCCCTGCAGGGTCTTTGGAATAGTTCAGCTTTGTCAACCAAAAGCGAGTTAAGCTATCTGAGTGTATTTTGTGTGTGTTTGTTTTTGCGGGCCCATGGGTTGCCATGTCTTCAGTTCAAAGATGATGGCGTTTCAGCAAAGCTGCCCACGACATGTGGGAACAATGTGGGGTTGGACACAGCCACAGAGCTGTGCTTTGGGGTTGGGACTCATCGCCAGCATCCCGACTGAAAGAGGATAATGTTTTGCTTTGCCTTAAGGCCTTGCCTTCCCTTGCCGAATGCCCGATCTGCCAGGTCCCGGACTTCAACATCGAAGTGCGCCGGTCAACAAGATCGACCTGCGCGCATGAGCTTTGCTTGGAGGGTGCGGAGATCGAGCCTCAAGAGAGGCGGGTCCAATTCAGAGAACTCGAAACACGCATGTCTTGTGCGACCATGCATTGAAAAACGCATGACTCGATGAAAGGTGTTCCACCAAAACTGTCGCATCGCATCCCCTGCAGATTTTTACAGCGTCGGCCGTCATTGTTGGACCTGAACGGAAACAATGTGTATATATACACTCGATAAATTCATTTTAGTTTGACATGGAGCCGGCCTCAACTATGCCAGCCATGCCGGCCCTTGGTTTGGCCAAAGCCCTTTTGGAGATTGGGGCACCAGCTGCAACTACTACAAAACACGGTCGAACTACCAAACCAAACCTTTAGTGTGAGCTGTAAATGTGGGCACCCTTCCAACAACTTGTTCTGAGGTATTCGTGGTCACAATTTTGATGCTTGGCTACCACATCGATTTGGGGGAACACATGCAACAGGCTGGCTTTGAGAACATGGCTGGAGCCACATTCTTTTGTTAATAGGATTTTGTGTTCTGCGAGAAACCGACAACCCGAAACTTGTGCATGACTGTTTTGGCCGCAGGGATTGCACGGAGCAGAACTATTTGCTGGATGCAATATCGTCACCCGAACGATGAGAGCTTTCGGACACCCTTTTGCAGCTATAGACATAGATTTCTGGGGGGCTTGGAAACAAAACAGAAAGAAAAAGAAGAAAGGGTCATGCAAGAGCAACTTCATGGACCTTCTGTCGGCACCAGGGTTCATAACAGCTGTTCTGGCAATACTGGCGTGCAGAACGGAGTCCCTGATAGTCGTTGGCATTGTATGCAGTTCATGGGTCAGTGTGTCTCGGGGCACCACAAATCGCACTTTCTGTGCGCCAATGGGCGACTTGTCCGTAAAATGCGTGAGAGCTGGCAACGTCTTAGCTGCCAGGCAGGGCTATAGGAGTTGGAAGTTGATGTGGGTGTGTGCGTGTTTCACGCTTGTCTCCATGTTGGCGCTTTGGTGTGTCAGATTGGCTTGGCTCCTCTACCTGATTCACGTCCGTGGCTCCACGTTCCTGATAGAGCAGCCAAACAGCTCACTCCTTTTCCGGCACAAAAGGCTTCAGCAAGTGGCTAGAAGGATTCGCGCCGCTAGACTCATGCAGCTATTATATATATTATATATGCTACTCGATCGTCGATCGGTGCTCATCCGGAAACTTGCAACGCATAGCTGTTCAATACTTTTCAGGTGTTTCGCCAGTCGTTTTGGATGAGATGGCACGGGGGGCCTACTTCCAAGCGGACCCGTACCTGGAGCAACAGTCGTGGTATCTTTGGCCTCAGGACCCAGCCCTTGACTAAAGCGATGAGAGCTAAAATCAGAGAGAAGCTAGCGGTTACTACGCGATCCAAAAATGGAAAGAAGGGATACCACGGTTCGAAGCGGATGAAGGGGAGCCAGCTACTAGCTTGAACATGATTGAAACACACATAAAATGAACAATGTTTCTTGTTTTCAACTGTTTTCTTTCTATTCTTGCTAGCGTCCTTCAGGTTTTATCCAGTTGGCTTCGCGGTGAAACTGGCGCGCATGTTTCCACAGATGGTCGCTGGTTACGACAGTGGAAAGCCTTCTTCAATCAAGGTTGGGGCGTGCGTTACAGGGAAACATAATCTCTATCTATTTATATGTATATACATATATGTATGTATGTAACTATAAAGATATGTATTGGCCTGTTCTATAGACAGGTAAAGATATATATATATATTGAATCCTTATATTGAGAGATATTTACAGAGATAGAACTAAAGGAATATAGATATGGCTATGCTGCTTCCGAACCCGTGAAAGCCTCCGGCCTGTCTTTGGCGTGGAGCCACATCCATGTCACGTCCGCCTGCAGGTGCCGGATACGATGGAAGGCATCATCCATTTTCTTTCAACTAACAGGGAGCTTTTTTGTGAGGATGTGTGGAATGATGCTGATATGGGGGAAGTCTTCATGTACATGGTGTCCAAAAGAGACCAATGGCCCCTTGACGTCGATCGTCTTGTTTCCATGGTCCCCATGGAACAATTTGATTTTCAGCCTGTGGCCTGAAGTGGGCTGCAGAATGTCTCGCGGTGTGTGGTGGGGCCCTCGTCTGTTCCAAGAAGCAAACTCACTATGATATATATATATATATATACTAGTCCCAACATTCTTCAAGCACCCTGGTTTTGGCAGTCAAAGCTGATATCACGATGTTGGGAAGGTGAGGAGCTTCACACATGGTCTTGCACAGTCTCACTTCTGTGCCGTTTTGTTTCTCGGGCGGGGGAGCCTGAAGAGTTTCAACCGAGTAGAAAAGAAGGGGTTTGTTAGAAGAGGTTTTGAGACCATTAGTGCCTACGCCACAGCAATCTCTTCTTAGTGGAGCTTTCTCATAGGCACATGGAGCCTGAGCGCGCTTATACATGTCTTTGCTTATATGTTTGCTGCACACTGCGCGCTTTTGACTGCTTTTTGTTCAGTTTTGGTGGTAAATAAATTTCTACCACTGGCCCGTACAGTGGCGTAAATAAGCGTATAGTGGCATAAAAAACCGTACGTTTCGTATGGTTCCAATTTTCCACTTTTGAACTTTTTTTGATCAAAACTAAGGGGAAAACGCAACTGCGATAGATTTACGCAACTGCGATAGATTTACGCAACTGCGATAATTTACGCCACTGTGGGAATTTGTGTATATAGCCGTTGACAAGTGGGATCAAGCCTTGCAAGCGTTTTATTGTATACGACCGATGTCTCGCCGTGATACCTTGGATGCAGCTAGATCCTTTTTGAAGGATCAGAGGTGGCAAGTCAAAACGGAGGCTGATCTAGAGGAGTTGGTGCAGGCTAGCGGGAACACACAGTTTGAAACATTACTTAAAACATCATATGCTTGTACAGGATCCTTTCAATTCTTCACCATTTTGTGCCTTTTCTTCTAGTTCATGGTCTTCTTGTCTCCTCCAGGCTGCCAAGAAGCAGCTGGAACAGCTCAACATGTCCGAGAGTCAGGAGTCACTAGAAGTGCAAGAGGCTTTTGTGCCTGCGCCTCCTGTGGTTCCTTGGGCCTCCGGGGAGGGAGGACTTGATGACGAGACTATCCCAGCCACTGCGGAAGAACTCGCTGCTTTCCCAAAACTGTTCTCTGAACCTCCTGGCACAGATGCTTCCAGCCCTGAAAAATCCAACAACGATGAACAGAAACCTGACTCTATGACCTCGACGGTGCATGAATCTAGTGATGAGATGCCTTCAACGGACGTTGATCCGTACATGGAATGTATGGATATCTCCTCGGACGACGAGACTTACACGCATATTATGCATTGGCCTGGGGTTGATGTGAAACGTGTGACTTCAATGTTCCCTGTGCATATAATCTATTTTCTCTAGACCCCAGCCCCCAGCCAGGAAGTGATTTCGGATGACGCCATTCGCCTTCAGCTTCAGCAATCCACCAAAGAAGAAGAAGAACATGATGAGGCCGGCCTGTTTGACGCCGGCGTCATACCAAAAAAAATGCTCTACAGTAACTTCTGTTTGACGCTTGCATGAACCAGTGGCTTTGCGTATTTGCATCGTAAGGTGCCCTCAACGGTGCCCTCAACGCCGGTGACCACTTCCACCACCCCCGCTCCTACGTCGGCCAAGGACCTTTAGTGATGGTCATGAGTTTGTTTGGGTTCATTGATCTTGCGTGATCTTGCCACTTATTCGAACATCAATGAATGTTATTTTGGTATCTTTGCCAGGATCTGGATGCGGTGAGGAGACGGGCCGCAGCTGTAAATCAGCTGCGTCGCATGTGCACCCCGAAACCACACTCAGGGGCCCTTGATGTTCCCAAAGAGGTTGCGGCACAGTTCCGCAAAAAAGGCGATGATCGGAACGAATTGATCAACATCTACTTGGATCAATGCAACGGGGACAAGGTCGGACATTTTTTTGGGGGGCTCCCACTTTCTTGACTCATTTTAATGTGGCCACTCTTTCCCAACCTTGTTTGGACCACCTGGCCAGAAGAAATTCATCAAGACGATCACCCGCACCTGGTCCCGCAAGAAGAAGGGCTCCTTCAAAGTGGTAGCCGGGTTCTACAGTGAAGCTGACTTGAAGGACAAGCTTGGCCTGAGCCCGTGAACGTCTCAGGGTTCTAAATCTTTCGTTCTGTATACAGCTTGAAAGTGAACATGCATGTGAACTATTTCTTCTTGGAGTATGGCTCAATGACCTCTTAACATATGTCGTAGTCATTCCTAAGGAAGAGGATTCTGGCAATCATCAAATACTGCCGCCACCCCTCGAGGAGGAAGACGCACACCAAACGCGACCGCTACGAAAAGGATGTCATCCTTTATTGGTTTGAGGAACGGATGTCCGGTGAGTTCCTTTTGGAGGAAGAAGAGGAAGAGCGGGATGAAGCCAAGGGCTCATCATCTTCTGCTGTCAGGTCCATCTCTTCCATCGGAGGCCTTCCTCCCACCGGAATCACCTCTATGCTTGAGGGCGGTTCGTGTTCAGGTTCAGGCCCTGTGCGTGATACCGATGAGCCTGAAATCGACTCTGCCTCCGAGACGTCCAATCCCACGAGACCCGAGAGAAAACGCCGCCGTGAAGAGTCAGACGAGGAAGTTGAGGACCCGGTGTAATTAAAGCTTGTGGACACACCGTATACAAGTGCAGAACACTGATTTCATATAGGGTCTTTTTCAATAATATGTACAATTGGCGCAGGATCCCGACGACGTCCCCAAGCTCCTTGACGAGCTGCTTCGCGAACAGTCCAAGTTGGCTGCCTTGGAGACCAAGCTGAAGGACAGTCTGTTAGACAGAAATCCAATACGAACAGTCAGCACAACCAGAAACTCTTGAACCAAAGACCTTTTTTTTGCAAAGGTGGTGTGATTTGACGCAGGAAGTTTCTCATCCAGACGCTGCATCGCAGCGCCCTAATGTTCATCAACTGGTTCAAAATATGGGTGTACAAGTGGTTGGTTTCGTTCATTGAGGTCGCTCAAGACGGTCTCGGATCTCAAAACGAATGTGCTGACTCTTTACGATGAACTAGCCGAAGTCAAGGCTGAGGTGAGTTCTGCCAAGAAGCCTTCTCAAGAGTCTCAGACCTATTTTGCAAAACTGTTACTAAGGATCCACACGACCTCCCAAAAACATCCTTGCAAAACCTCAGGTTGCACAAGAAGCTGTGGAACAAAATCGAGGAAGTCGACAAGTTGCCAGGGACTAAATCAAACTCTTGCAGCTCTACCCTCCATCCAAATATCTGTCTATACCATGCTCAGGTGCTCCAAAGTCAGCGTTCAAAGCATGCGGGTGAAGAAGCCAAGGGCTCATCCTATAGATCTCTCATCCGTTCTAATTACCCGAACTTAGACTGAAACTGACTTTCCCAACCTGCCGCTCTCCCACTCTGAGGACCGTTCTGAAGGAAGCCAAGAGCAAGACTAAGCGGAACAAGGAGCGATGGGCCTCAAACCGTGGCGGGTCGCAACCCTGCTTTTCACACAGCTCTAAAGTTTAAGATAAGTCCCAATTCAGCCTACATTCAGGCGATGTCCATGAATGCTCATTATTTTCAGTTTCCGCGCTAGAAAAAGTCTATCTCCAACATGACTGCCAGGACAACACTGGCAAGACGAAGGCGACCAAGTCGAACAAGGACGGTGAAGCTGAGAGTTCAAAGCCAGCTGCAAAGGGCAAGCCCAAAGCAAAAGCCGGTGCTGCTCAGAAGCGTACCGGCAAGTAGTTCCAGTGCGGCATGGGGGGCTTTAATCCTCCCGGAATGTCGCGCAAAGTCTTGGCCAATGGGGGATGTGCTTTCAAGGGCATTTGTTTTCCTTTGAAAAGCCGGCTTCAAAAACAACATATCCACATGTTTATTTGGCCCTTGCCGAGCACTGCTTTGGCCTTTGGGGATCTTTAGGGAACATGGCTGTGCATAAAGACAGCTGTGAAGTGACAAGTCAACGAAAAGAGGGTGCTCAAGAAATGCTGAACTGTCCATTGCTCAACTGACATGTATATAGTTCCTAACAGTGTCAGCAAGCTTTCGTTTGCAGCACTTCATCCAGTCGTATATCTATAGTTACCAACCCTTGCGGTAGGCCCTTCCTCGTCTTCGAACATTGCGCCTGCCAAGCGCGCGGTTTGCAAAGCCATTGGGGCTGGAGCGCCTATAGCTTTTCAAGCGTAACTTTTGTTTGCTCAACGTTTTCGCACAAGCATTTAAACATAAAAGGAACGCAGGGTTTCTGCTGAAACCATGTAATCCCAAACCAGGTGCCTTACCGGATAGCTTTTGAACTTGCTGGGGCAATTCTAGATGAAGTTCAGGAAGCTGGTGGTAAACGCTTGGAAAGCCAGAAGTTGCTGGAAGATATGCGCCGACTTGGTAAAACCAAGAAAGAAAGCAATCCGTCTTTCCTTGAGAAGAACAATTTGGCGGCAAAATGCCAGATCTCCTATGTGAATCTTGGGGAGGAGAAGGTGCCACACCCGGTGCTATCAGTCAATGACTTTGTCCAAATGCTTTCTCATGAGGGTAGGTTGGATTTGCTAGCGGGTGGACGTGAACTGCAGCACGCCTGTGGGGTGTTCTGGGAGAGGTATCGTTGCTCCAACCCAGGCCACACGGTCTACGACCTTCACAAAGACCGGCTAAGCATGTGTGTGCCATTCTGTATTTACAGTGATGAGGGTACTTCCTTTAAACGTAATCCGTTCATGGTGGTAGCCTACCAGCCGTGCATCGGAAGGGGTACCTCGTACTCCATCGCCCGGCAGCGCAACGAGGATGACCTCGGCACCAACTTGCTCGGATCGAGTTATGTGACCCGATTCCTCTTCTCATGCATGAAGCACACTATGTACCAACATGACCCTGAGATCCTAGACTCTTTGCTAGAGAACTTTTCTCTGCAGTGTCGGGAGGCTTTTGAACATGGCATCTTGGTTCAGCTGAACAATGAAGAGCAGCGCGTATATCCAACATTTCTGTGGGCCAAAGGGGATTGGCCAGCTTTACGCAAGATGGCAAATTTGAGCCGCACGCACAACAGGTGCATGGCCCAAGGAAACCGCACACGAGGAATTTGCCATCTTTGTCTTGGGGGAACAGTTGATTTCCCAGATTGGCATGACATCAATGGTTCATGGCTGGCACCTGAATCTCTTGAAGCGGGACCACCACCCTGGGACAGTGAATCTCATATCACAAAGAACCTCGTACCTCCAGGACCTATTTCTGAAAGAAGCTGGTACTACAAACCAGACCTTTTCCATACCCTACACAAGGGTCTGCTGGCTGAACTTGCAGCATCTGCCGTGGTCTTTGGTTGTAAGTCAGCAGCACGTTTGGGTTGGAATTTGTTTCCCCCAGTTGTGTCTACCGTTTGATAAAACGCATATGGATTCTTCACGGTGTGGTGGTGGAGGATTCAAAAACCACTTGGTGCACCTATATAAATATGTATTATACACATGTTGCTGAGGTCGTGCTTCTTGATCTAGGGCTTGACGAGGGTGGCACTTCAGTACCAAGTCGGCTGCACGCTATGTACGGGTCTTTGGCTAGATTTTGCAAGGCTCACCGTATCGACCTTCACATCACGGATCTTACGAGAAACAACCTGTCTTTTGAAGCGGCCTGTGACTTCCCTACTGGGATTCTCAGCTCAAATCTGTTCCCACGAACCCTTTAATATGTTTGGTGTAGTGGTGGAGTGTGCGGTGCACAAGGTTTTGCAAACCTTTGCGCTCAGGTCTTGGTTCAAGGGCAATGATACCCGTGCTGTGTGCACATGGTTGGAGTGCAAATACAGCGAAGTGATTGCAAGGGATCCTCAGCCTGTGCAGTTCAACTATTTGAAAACAATTTGGTGCGCTTTGAAAGCAGGAAATGATTTCCTGCGGCGTGCCTACCGATGTCATCTCTTCATGCGAAAGCGAGAAGCGAAACATTTGGCTGAACAGGGGAGGCAGTTGTTGTTAGCCTTTATGTCTGCAGCTTCGCAGGCCTTTGCTATGAATGCTTGCAGGTTTAAAATAACTCCCAAATATCACTTGTTTGGGCACGTCGTTCTTTGGCTAGAACGTGCCTGCGAGAGGCAGGCATGGATTCTCAGCCCGATAAGTTTCAGCTGCCAAATTGACGAGGACATAGTAGGCAGAGTTTGCAAAACTTCGACCACTTGTGGTATGAAGCGCTTGCACGAAAGCACAATTAGGAAGTACCTTGTGAATGTGCGTGCGCACATGATGCCTCGGAAAACCTGAGGGTTGGACACGGATCTGGCCGCGCGGGGTTTCGCGGCTTGAAAAACGGCAGCGGAGCGATGGCCCACACGGTTCACTGAAAGCTTTCTGCTCCACAGAAAGCTTTCTGTAAAAACGCCTGAAGTACAAACCTGTATATATATATATATGTTTTCAATTTACTAGAAAAGATATAGAGATATATGATTCTTTTTCACACACCCTGTCCCAAAACTAATAGGTAGGTGAAAAAGGGAAAAGGCTCAAGAAGCACTCTGACCTCTACTTGGAAGAGCGCAAGCTGTGCTAGCAACTCTGCTGCTCTCTTAGCAAAGGATGGGAAGGAACATGAGCTATTTGAGTTGGTCACCTGCTGACTCTTCCAGCCATGCAAGTTTGCCAATACAAGTTTATCAACTTTTTGGTGAAAACGCTGCAAAATGCCAGTGGCGTATTTTGAGGGCTCCAGCAGCCAAAGTGGTAGGTTGCAACTTTTCCCAGCAACTAGGACTCCCAGGTAGTTGTGGCAACATGTAAGAAGGGGAAGGTGCTGCGGATGGAAACACTGGGGTTGGGTGTGTGGGTTGCGGTGGCGGCTGGGATGGTTGCACAATCGTCCAAGTTGAGGGAGTGCCGTAGGATAGTGCAGTAGGGGCTGGAATAGGCATAGTAGGTGGAGCCTGATAGGGTTGTGGTTGTGGATGAGGAAATGCCGATGGCTGCGTTGATGGAAAGGTCGGTGCGGTTGGCGGCTGCGGCAGCGGCCATGTGGGCTGAGGTTGCGTAGTGGGTATAGGTGTGGCATGAGCATATGGCCAGGGAAAATGCATGACGTAGTCGGACTTGTCGGTGGTGAAAAACAGCGCTGTGTAGTAAAGGCTTCGCTATGGCACGGCGCGGCGCAGCAGCAATGGTGCAGCTGAAAAATGCAAAATTGTATTGTCATGGTGATGTTGAAAATCTCATTGCTCGTGTTGACGGGAAGTGTGTTGTGAGGCTGAGCTGGGTGTGAGCTTGTTGTCAAGTGTGGTCATGCATCTCGAATTAGAGTGGAGAACTCCAGTGTACAAGCTTGAGTTCTGCTGATGAAAAGGTCACGGCATCGATCCAAAAATGCAACATGTGGAAAACAACATGCACGACTGATCAGAAAGCTGATGGAAGAGGAAGTTGCCGTGTTTAGGCCCGGCGGCCAATGCATCAGTTGATTCTATGGGGGTGGCCAAGACTTCCGGTGAAGGTCCAGTGGAAGCGGTACGTTGGGGTGGTTGAATTCCGATGCAAAAAGCGGCGCCCCTGTGACGGGGATCACACTCAGCACCCGAGTGGGACGGCTGAGCGAAACACACTCTGACACTTGTATTCAGTGACTCAATTTCCACGATGGGAAGGATGGCGATGGAACCGCAAGGTGGCAAAGTCCGCTGAAAAGTATTGTTGAACACTGTTGGCAGTTGCACTCGAAAACGATCTGACACTCAAAGTCGGCTGCAAAGCGGCGCAAAACGGCGGTGGGTTTGTGGGAGGTATCATGAAGAACCATGGAAACAAAAAGAGCACATTGGACAGCGTCTTCAACAGTTCCAAATTGTTGCAGGTACACACGGGTGATCAATCCGTGCTTCCCACTCCAAGGCATAGCTTCGTTGCACTGAGTTTGCCAAGGAGTGCTCAGTGCCCCTGCATGTGGTAAGTGGTGGAAAAACGGTGAAAAGAGTGGCGGTGGAAAACCCTTTGTCCAGGGGTGGACACACACACACACACAACCGACGCATGCGGGGACAAAAGCCAGGCTGTTATCACCAGACATTTGATACACATTGTAGTGCTTCTACTATCTTACAAACTCGCACAAAAGGACAATATCCTCATTATCCATTTTCTGTAAATAGGCAGTATCAAGAACCTGCCCCTGCAAAGAAACATCCCCATGTTCATCCATTTATCCTCCTGGGTAGTGGTTGAGACTGCTTGGGACCTCCCTGGAACAGAATGCTTCCAAATCCAAAGGGCCCAGCACGGCGACCAGGGCCACGAAGGCCGTCAGGAAAATCATGGCCTTTCCAGTCAAGAAGCTACTAGTAACAAAGGGCATCGCTACTAGGAGCAAGGACGCTACTAGTAACAAAGGGCATCGCCACTAGGATGAAGCACCCAAGATAAACCCAAAGAGGTCTTCCTCCACCGGTGGTTGTAGGGGTCAATCTTTGTCTGCGGCTCTATGTTTACCTTGAGAAAGAACCTCAATGAGTCAAATTGATGAGTCCATGCTCACCTCTTCTTGGGAGAACTGCCAAAGCGGGTGCTAACAACCATGAATATATTCATGAAATGTCATAAAACACATGCCACTAGCTCATATCGAGTTACCTTGAACACATGTAAGATATTACAGTAAAGCTTTCTTTAGGGGAGCTCAAATATGATGATATCACAGACTCAGTGTCTTATGTTTGGAATGTGCAATAAGTCTCAAATACATTGAAAGCAAGACCAAGGAACATCTTGTCCTCACAACACCGTGTGTGTGTGTGTGCGCCATGGAATTGAAGAAAATTGTTTCTTGTGATTGCAAAAAGGGTCAAGCAGGACAAGCTTATATACGGCTCAGTAAGTATTCCACATCCAACACAAAGGCTTCTATCATGGACAAGCTTTGCCATGCCAAATACAACCCATCCATGGACCTTGTTTGACACCAAATAACACCAATGACTCACCAGATGTAAACCCACCAAGTTCTGAGCAATGCAAACAAACAAACAAACCAAAAATGCAACTGAACTATAAGGAGATGGAGGCTTTTCTGTTATGTAATGCCATTCATATGCATGTCTCCTGGCTTACTGTAATTCAAATGCTGAAACTTGCTGTATAGGCTATGAGCACCTCCTCACCCACTACCCAAGGTTGCCTCCGCCCAGGACTGCGGAAGGAAACGCTTTTCGAAGCCAGAATGCTGCGTGGTTCACTAGAACATTGAGGGACGAACGGTGGGCTGATCATTCGTAGGATTCGGCCGGCCTTGCTGCAGGGTCTATCAACGGAACCGTTAGGGCGTTGGAGACATCGACAAACAAGACTTCCCCTGTCTGGAGCTATTTGTTATGGTGCAGGGAGAAATAGGTTCAGTTTCAGTGCGCAACAAATCTCTTGGAACCGAATGAATTGCTGGGATGATGAACTGGCAACCTGGTTCCTTGTTCCATCTTGTTCCTCGCTCAACGCTTCAAACTCACCAGGGAGATGCCGGTCGATGCGACCCCCAAATCGCTGAAGCGTCTCTCTCTCCTTGCCGCCCAAGACGGCCTCAACAGTGCTCAAAGGACAAAGGGCAAACTGCGCAGCTTCAAATGAAATGGGTGGACTTTGACATGTGGAAAAGGCGTGTGTGTGTATATATATATACTATAGATATAGTTAATTGTAACTATATATGTGCATATGGTATAAACAAACAGTCTTTATTTGTATATCTGGTGGATCGGAATAATAAATTTTGACCTTAGTTGAACTTTGCCGATTTGTTCTGGCGTTGGATTGTTTCGAGGTTAAAGGCCACGACATTCACCGCTCAAACATCAGGGCAATCGAGTATCTGAGGGCTGGGACCATTAAATAGGCTCCTAGGTACTTCATCGCCATGGTTGCAAGGCTGGCAGTCCACCTGCGCAAACAGGCCCAAGTTGTTGAGATATTCGATACATGGACAACATAGCAAAACCATGAGAAACCACAGGGCAAACCAGGCCGTGCCTGCTGAAACCTCTGCGTTGGAGGATCTTTCAATGGCATTCGTGTGTTAACAACCCAGCTGGCGATTCTGTTGGTCGGAGACTTGGGTAGTAGGAAAGGCTTCTGAAATTGCTTCCGCTTCGCTGGCACAACATTGCTCCTAGGAGCAAAGGGCATCGCTACTGGGAGCAAGGACGCTACTAGGGGCTCCTGGCCTTCCTACTAGGAGCAAGGATGCTACTAGGAGCAAATCAGTTTCGCTGGTGAAGTTGCTCAAGTAGATTTGACCCCGGCATGTGGTTCCAAAGCAAGGGAAGCAACCAAGGCACAAGTGGTTCTGCCAGTTCCGTCCTGCTTGCGAGAAGCATGACTAGGGCCTAGACAGTTGATGTCTGCCAGTTGCTTGCCATTCTAAATCCTTTTTGTGTTTAATTTGTTTTATTCGCTACATATAGGTCAGCCCCGAGTCACTGATCCAGGTACCCCATCCTTCTGTGCCTCGCCAAATCGTGGTCGGCCGACTCCCGTGCCGCTTGAGCCGAGGCCACCGATCCCGAAGCCATTGGCACATGCGAGCAACGAACCTCCCTGAGTCGCGCTTCCAGGAAACAGACTTGGTGGAAGAGACCGGAGGTTGCACCAGAAACTGGTCAACTCCCCTGGCACTCCAACCTTCATCTCATTGTTTGTGCAACCCAGCCCCCTGGCGACCAATATATGTATATATATAAATGATATTATATGATATACCGATCCACATATATACCAAAGATAGTCTCGTCTTCACACACTAAAGTCACTCACATCGTAGAACAAGAAGCTGGAGTGTCCCCTTCGCCGCTGGGCCAGAATGCCTCAAACATCCTCAAACTATGTCAAACATGTAAGTTGTACATATTCATTTCTTGGTGCAACATGATGCAACTCGTTTCCAACTGGACCACTCGGAAACAGAAAGAACATCTGGTCTTTTTGCTGGCACATGTCGCGGAGCGTTCGGCGCGTTCGGCACGCCCCACACCACTGGCTCAGCGATCATTGGGCACCGGCTTGGAAGGCCTCCAAGGATCTCCAAGGAGCGCAGCAGGGTCCCAAACCCTCCACAGTCTTTCTGTCATTCAATTCCTGTTTTTGCGGGCAATAATATACCCGGCCCATGTTGACTAAAGCACTGGAATGTTCATGAATTTTGCGCCCACTGGCATTGGTGAAAACAGCTCTGTGCCAAACAAGCAAGTCTTAAGCCTTGCACTGTAAACTACAGTACATGATTCCATGATGCTACATATCTCGTGTGTACCTGTCCGAGACTTGACTTCGACTGTCCTTACCCAAGCAGTTATAAGCTCAAATCGTGAGTAACGATGATCACAGCCATCTGAGCACGGAAATGTCCGTGTCCAACCTGGCGCGTAATATGCTTGGGCTCCTGGTTCGGATGGACGTCCGAATCCCTGACCCCAAAAATTGCTGCGTCTGCCAAAGCATCGATGCGATCCTATGTTCGGCATCTTCAATGCGTTAAACACCTTACATTATCCACGTGGGCTGATTATCGGTTTCATGAGAACTTGGTGCATGTCATGTGCTTGTATCTACTGTATATTTGTATAAAGGTGGAAAAGCCTGGACCTTCACCACAAATGTTCAAGAATATTAACATTGCCCCGCGCACGCGAAGTGTGTTAAACGGAATCCATACGGAATCCTAATCCAGCATAGAGTCTGCACCACCTGCTCGACATATGTCCGCAAGAGCAACTTGCCGGGAACAACACTAACAGGCACCAGACACTTGCTTTCATCTTCAGGTGATCTAGAATCTAGACCCCCCCCCTCACAAAAGGCATCCGAAACCAGAACTCTCCGTGCAACTCACCTCTCACTCTACAACTTGCTCTACAGTCTACAGAAAAGAGCAAATGTTGGCCTGGATCAAACGCTCTGTCTATCGAAGGGCTCATTTCCTTTTGACATCTTTGGACCAAGCCGAGGAATGCCGTCGATCGAAGGCGAATCTCCTTGTGCTGGTGGTGCGCTGTGCGACAAGGGATACGCACTGAGCCTGGCGGAGCTCGTGTGCACCAACAGGTGAGATTCCCATAACCATACATAACCACTGTATAAGTTGTAAAGACAAAATGTCTTCAACGGGTCAAGTTTCAGTCCATGTCAGTTGACAGTCTACAGGGGTATATATTTGACAGATTTGGTGGCTAACATCTCCCAAAAAGACCAAGTGAAACAATATGAGCGGATAGTATCAAAGGAACCTACTGAGTTTTCAGAATTGCCGCCAACGTTTCTCTGTTTCACATCTTTTTATGTGCCAAATTTCAGGCCTCGATGGCTCTGGCATCAGTGCCGGGTCCTGCTAAGACTGCAATTACCCCACAGTGTAGCCCACAGAGTCCACACGTTTGTCGGCTTCAATGTCGTTAACTACAAAACCTCACAGAGTCTTGGGTATTCCAGGTAATTATTCCAAACATCCTGGAAGACCATTGGCAGACTTGAACATTGTTGGTAGAGCCGCTGGTACAACACAACATATCACTGATCACACATCCCAGATGAAACCATTGGTTGATCAGCTCCAAGCAGCTTGATCCGACATGGAAAGACTTAAAACATCCTAAAACTGTCGGCTAACTATGGTTGATTCTCCACTGTCTATAGGGAGCACAGCTCCTGTACCCCACCACCTCGTAAATCTGAATGTGAACCTACCACTCTAGCAGTCTAGAAGGCAATGTTCACAGATTTTGCACACCCATTTTCAAACAACACAAATTGGGCTTCTCCAATCGCAGAAAGCATCACCCAAATTTGGACTGGTTGTCCTGGACCTGCAGTTGAGCCTCAGTTCAACGTCAAAAGCATGCTTAAGCAAAAGTAAAAGTACCAGCTACCCACCCACCAGCTGAGGGTCTCTACATGTGAACGAAGGTCTGGAATCAGTTGGCAGGAGCGTTGACATTTCCTGAGTTCTCCACCTACAATTTGCATCCAACTACCTTGAAGTGTCCATGGCAATTTCCTCAAAACACTCATCGGTTGGGGGACTGCACAGCCCCCAACGTGCCAAGGAACCGTAGCAGTAGCATCAGCTGCAGGCAGTGCCCACCTGGAGGCCGAGCTGCTGAGTGACGCTCAGCTGCTTGAGGATGTTCTGAAAATTCGATGTAAGGATGTCCATCATGATTGCCGTTTTTCACCCCCGGAGTTCGAACGCGTCTCTTTCACTGGAGCGGCTCGGGTCCTGTTCGTATCGCTAGAGGGTCTACTGTCCGGCACACCAACAACTGTCACCCAGGATTTCAAAATCTACCGTGGATTGAACATCTGAGATTCTTTTTTGTCGCACGGCTCAGGGAGTCCTTGGCGAAAAACACATAAATATAATATAAGTATATAACATGCACATCATTTCAGAATGTTTGTTTTGAACACGGAGAAGGGCAACGAAGGAGAACATGAACGGCCACGCGAGGCTGAGGGGCGATGGGGGCCAGTGACGGGAGCCAGGATTGATCCTCTGCTGCCGCCCTCTTTGTTTACTGCTCTCAGCTCCACCGCACGCAGGCACGCAGCCGTGGCTGCATTAAATGCGAAGGCATCAGGCCTAAATGGGCGCGAAGGTCCAGCAGCAAAGGGTCATTCATGCTGTTTCGAAGTCTCCTACGCTCTTCTCGACAGTTCAGCATGGAGTGATTAACCCATGCAATGAACCTGGGGTCTGGAGACACAAGAAGACGGCAGAATCTCAGAAAGCCAGGAGGCTGCAGTTTCTGCTCGACCATCTCGTCCAAGAGTGCAAAAGCCAGCTGCCAGTGACCCACTTTTTCCTTGAGACTTTTCACATCGGACTGAAAGCAACATAAAGCAACACATGCACATGCCATTGCACATGCCCATGCGGTTGCAACGGCAAGTCGCCAGGGTCCCCGATTGAATGTGGTTTCTTTGTTGGAAGACTCAAGCTTGGGCCAAAGCCCCGTGAGAACTGTGGTCGCAGAAACATCTCTCGTACTCCCCGACCGGCGTCGCACCCGGTAGAGCCACATTGTCTTCCATGTCCAAGAGAGAATGTATTTGAATGGATTTGATGTATTCTCCAACCCCCATAGACTCCGATTCTTGATGACACCATTCTTATCCATTCTTTCATACTTAACTGAGGTCAAGCTATCAAGCTCTCAAACTCAGACATGAACAAGGCAGGTACAAGATACATCAAGACATCAAGACACGCGTACTCAGGCCTCCGGTGATTTACTTCTCGCGTCGCCCTCACCTGGGCCACCTGAGCTCCCTTCGCTTGTCCAACTGAGTGTCGCAAGCGGTGATGACTGCACTGTAGCTCACCTCGTTGGGGGTGACCTGCAGGGGGCACTGCATGACTTCGCTGGCATCTCATCACACATGAAAGCATATGGAATCCTTGAAACAAGCTCATCAGCCTGGGAGTTGGCACTGCCCGTGTGCTAAAAGGGTTCTTCTGTCATCACCCGCAAAAATTGCCATTCCCTCAGAGCTTTGGGTGACTTTACCACCTGGCAATTTCTTCTTCTGTTGCGGGCCAATCTCAAATGTAGGGCTAGACACCTGGGTCAAAAGTTGGGACTGGCATACCAACGGCAAGCCCACCTGTCTTCAACCTTGCTGCTTTTCTCTTTTAGCTTTGCTTTTTGCTGATCTCACGATTCTTGGGTATGCGGTATGGTCATGGGAAGACATAGCAAGGACGCGATTGACTCGATGTGGTTTCTTGGCCTTTGTTTGGTTTGCTCTTTTGCTGTCTCTTGCGCAGTTCGTTGCACTTCCAACTTCCTGTATGCCTGGAGATGGAAACGAAACCTCGGAACTAGAAGTTCACCTATTAGAAGAAAATATTTAAACATTTCCAAGTAGGGCTGGACCTTGATGACTTTCTGTGTTTTCTTGAAGGCTGTGGAAGCTGCTAGGATGAAACGGCACAGCAATACATCAACAACGAATCGAAAACAAAGGAACCTACAGGAACCACACACAAAATATATAACGAAGGAAGGACATGTTTAATCCGAACATCGCTAGTTCAAAAGAATTACACGTTTAAACCACAAATAATATATTGATCTAAACTTGGTCTGCCATGAATCCCAAAAGCTGGCTTCCCTTTAGGCCTAGCTAGCACCACCGTCCCCCCAGGAATCCACCAAGCACCTGTGCTTCTTGCAGCAGCTGAAGCGCTGGCAACCACTCAGCCGCCGAGGCCAAGGCGCTCAGGGTGGCACTGAGCGCCACGACATCGGCCTCGGAGTTCCGTCGTCCGAATTGACCAACGCAACGTCACGAGACCAACGCGGTCTGCGACTTCACTTGATTCTGGCCAGAGCTGGCGATTGATTTTTCCATCATTGTCTCGAAACAAAAGTTCTTGCACTCATGAGAGTGTGGCCCTTTTCTTCTTCCTGCACCACAAGCGGTCTTAAACCTAAATAGAAAAGAACCTATGTATCAAAATCACTTGATTTCTGCACCATTGTCAGCTCTAGCCTCGAGCAACAACGGCACAGCTTCCTGTGGCCTTCCGATATGCATTCCGCACAAAGTATTTACCCCATCTATCGTTGCTGCATCTTTGTCAGATCCAGTCTCGAGCAACAATCGCTCAACTTCCAGGTGATCCTCCTGGGCGCCTAAACTGAACAAACGGCTGCCTCTTCTGTGAATGCTGCATCTTTGTCAGCCCCGGCCTCGAGCAACTATGGCAGAACTTCCAGGTGGCCCCGGCAGGCGGCAACAAACGATGCCGTGGTCCCATCTGTGATTGTTGCATCTTTGTCAGCTCCAGCCTCGAGCAACAATCGCAGAACTTCCAAGTTGCTGCTGTCGGCCGCAATATGTAAAGCCGTTTTGCTCGGGTGCTGTGGTTTTTGAAGCAGTCTTTCAACATGACCCACTTGATTCTCTCGGCAGTTCTGAAGCAGTTCTTCTTCCGCCGTCTACCAACTGTACAGTTGGTAGTGGTCTTAAAAGCATGTAATCCTGCAATTCGCCAAGTTCATCAGTGAAGAGTCTCTCCTGGAACCTTGTGCATCCAGCGTGAGCTGAGAATACAGTAGTCGCTTTAGGTCCAAAAAAATCTTCCCACTTTCCACCATGGGGAGCAACTCCTCCTCATGAAGCTCAGCAACTGTGTTGCCAAACACAGCCACAACCTGCATCATCAAGGGAAGTGTCAGTTTGAGCCAAGGGCCACAGAACTGGTCGTACAGCGGAGCAGGAACTGTACTGGAACAAGAAGTCAACATAAGTCAACAGAGAAACCTTGGCTTGAGATTGGTGAGGCAAAATACCCAGCCATGCTTGGCCTTGTGTCTCTCCGTTCCACCGGAACTGGGAGACTAAAGGCGTGCTGACACAACCCTAGCTACTTCTATCTGTGCCTGGACTACTGCGACTGTGCTTAGTAATAAACTGCCCTTGAACCGGCAACACAAGCACTAAACAAAAACAACCACCTCTGAATTTCCCCTGAGATGAATCTGGCCAACGACTGATTTACACTCCTAATCTACGATGAGAAGAAAACGTGAACATCCAAACCACTGGATGTTGTGTGGATATTTCTTCCCACACAGTTTTGGGATTCCTTTTGCTTCCCAGGAGTGTTTTAGAAGGAAGCAAATAAGTACAAGGAGAAGGAGAGGGATAGGCGGAGAGAGAGGGAGAGAGGAAACGGGTGCTCAGGTTTACTTCTCTAGGGTTTCTTTGGGCTTGGCTTAGGGTTTCGCTTCCTTGTGGTTTCTTTGAGTTTGGCTTGCCTCACTTCTTCTTTATGGCTTTGGGCTTGGCTAAGGGCCTCAGCTGTTTAGGGGTTCATGGTTTTGGCTTAAGGTTTCACTGGTTTGGCAATTCTTTTGGGTTAAGAATGTTTGTTGAGCAGGAATGCTTGTTGCAAAGTTGCAAAGACACGTTTGTTGGAAAGGACTTGTTTCCTTGCTTGCTTGCGTGCCTGCCTGCTTGTTCCTTTTTTTCCCTTTCTTCTTTCCTTCCTCCCTCCCTTTTTACCCGCCAGGATAAACACAAACATCCAAAATAAATGCCCTCCGCACCAGCAGCCATGAAAAGGCGACCAAAAGCAAGCGAGCACGCCTTCTACAAGTAAAAACAATAAAAAAAACAAACAGGACAAACAAAACAAAAACAAATGAACAAAAACAAAAAAAACATACATCAAACACAAAACAACAAAAACAAGTAAAAAAACTGCAGAAACAAAAACAACACCGAAACACAAACGAAAGACTACTGGAAAACATATCCAATAACTGTGAATAAAAAACTCACAAAACATACTTTTGCAAGCAAACATATTCAAACACACTGCGGAACATGGATAATATATACATCTACAGACGTTCAGCTGCTTGCAGCCCAAGTGGTCGGACTCGTTATTTAGAGCACATCAATCCATCAATCCATCCACCATCGACGATCGACCCTCAGATCCTAAGCACATCCTATCACACCAGAACATCAGTGAGATATTATGATTCCCCCCCGTGATGAACATCAGTGAATCAGTCGGAATCAGTGAGTCCCATGAGACATGAGAAATGATGCCGCCCATTCCATAGGACTTTGGTTTCCGCACCTCCTTTGCATCCCATGCACTCAGCGCACTCTGCCAGGCCGTGGCCTTCTCGCAGGCGCTCAGCGCCGCGTTTACGCCTGGATAGGTGCAGGGCGTCTTGGGGGGAGAAGCACACGAATCCTATACAACAAATGGAGTTCTACTCAAAAAAAAACTTTGTGGAAGGATGGTAACTTGGATCTCTTGTGTGTGTGGATCCTTTGGTATAGTTCTGCTCAAAAACAAAAAAAAACAAGAGTAGTCCCCAACAGCTCAAGGCCCACGGCCGGCAAGTTCCGCAGTTGCAGCCCTCGAAAAAAAGTTGTCGCGAAAAAATGTCCCTCCGGAACCTGCTCCGGAGCCTGGTCCGGACTACTCCGGAACCTGCGCCAGAACCTGCTCCGAAACCTACTCCGGAACCTCCTCCGGGCCTGCTCCGAGTCTGCTCCGAAGCCTTTACTTGCTATGGCAGAAGACCCCTAGCTTGGCTGTTGGAGAACTAATTGGAGGACTAAACAAAAGCCTACCCTCATCGTCATGTACTCGATTGGGGGCTTTCGTTGCAAATAATGTGATCAAACCTCTGCAGGTCATGTCAAAAGAGACTGGTGTACAAACTGGTACAGTATACAGGGTTCAATTTGAAGCTAGTTTCTGGTCCACCTGGGACTTTCTGTCGTTAGAATTGTCAAGCGATGTTTGGTCGTTGGCTTGGACCTTCTTCGATGTCTTTCAACATGTCGCCTCCACTCTGAGGAGCTTCTGGGGCAAAGTTGGAACCCAGCAACATGTGGCACTGTGACACTCCAAGTCATGAAAGCGGCTCCGTCAACCCTTTTGGGGGCAAATAATTATTCCAACAACCCTCACATGTTCTACTTCATCAATTTCTGAAGGAACGTCTTGTCGGAGTCAAGAAGCAAATCCCAATTGGTTTGTGAAACATAATATATATATAGTTATATATATATATACGGTGCATATTATAATACATGTAAACACCTATACACACATATATATATAATATTATATACTGTAATCATCTTGATTGGCTGCAAGTGCAAATGTACAAATTAGTTTGACATGCTTGCAAAGTTCTGCTCGGTACTTCTAGTGCCAAAAGTCTAAACACGTGGATGCTATTTGTGCAAACAAAACGTGTGGAGTCACACAATGACATCCTAAACTCACACTTGGATGATAAGCTTCCCACAATCCCTGTGACTTGGAATCACTGCTTAGTCTATTAATGTGTGACATTGCCCATTGAGCGCATCTTTGCAAGTATACAGCCGTAAAAACAATCCTCAATCCGGTCAGAAAGGATCCACCATATCAAGGTTGCTCAAAGTCCAGTGTGACACCTTGCAGAATCTGTGCATCCAAGACTCTCACTTGGTTCTTGTGCCTCAATGGGTGTGCAATTGCGTATCAGCTGAGATCCGAATCAGCTGAGATCCGAGTGGACAGCAGCATGAGCTGTCAGTCATTGCGTGCAACTGACAATCATTTAAACAGCGGCTGTGGAAGCACTGCAAAAAAGTCGCCCATCTTGCAAATACCTCCAATTCTTGCACGCTCAACAGCACACTGTAGCTGAGGACGTCACTCCTCGAAGGTGTCGAGGGCGACGATGGCTGCAATCCAGTGATGGGACTTTTCAAGAGCCTCAAAGGCGCCAGGCCTCCCATAATGCCACGTATGTGGACCAGTTTAAGAGCGATGGCCTCCAACCTACTAGCGCCAAACCGTAGATTTTCATCCATGGGCACATGTTCTATGACCGTACCAGTAGTATTTGCTTCAAGTGTCTTGACATCTCAGGCTCCCGGCACTTGCAGTGGCCGCCAAGCTAAAGGCATTTGGCCGCAACACCGCAGCCTTGAAGGGGAGTCTTAGGGGATTACAGGATGTTAACGTAATTGGGTGTAGCAAAGAACTAGGACCACCTAGGAGGTCTACATAACTGGGAGTTTGGATTAGTTCTACTCCTGCCGTTGCAGGTTTGGTTCCCTGCCATTCGAGCCTGATTCTACCAGATCGACGGCCTTCTTTCCGGAAATTCCTTCAGCAACTGATGTCGCTGAACCAACGCTTCTCCAAAACCAGTGAAATTGACAGGGGAGGAGAAATCGGGCAGTGGACTGTGTAGACATCACGGGGAGCTTTTGATTGGGATTCGAGCCTTCTCTTCAGAACCGCGGGTTCTGCCAGTGAGCCATCTGTGGTCCTTTGGATGCCCTGTTTCAACCAACACAAGGGTTCAAGGCTGCAATGCTTTGGGTCGTCTACGAAAACTATGAAAACACTTCAAGGAGATCCCAAAGGGCCCCTCCCTAAGTTCTAGCTTTGGCTGCGTAGAAAGTACAGAATCGAGATCTTGGGTGCACATGGCCGGACTGGGCCGTGGCATTTTAACACTCCCACGAGTTTGAACAACAGCTGAGATTTCTTTGGCCATCCGGGTTAGAGCCGGATTCGGAAGCTAATCGGTCGGATTCTGAAACTAGTTGCGGAATCCTGTGCAGTTGCGGAACTTGACTTTATCCGCCAACAAGAGTTGAGTAAGTACAGGGCTATGCCATGCTCGGCCTCTGCCCAATGTAACTTAACAGACTTCGTATACGGACTCCGTATAATATAGTCGTACATCTTCACCCAAAATGAGAGCAACTCCACGTTCAAAGCTCTTCTTGAGTTACTATGAGTTGCCTTCAAAACTCTTCTTCAGCCATTTCATCAAGTTACGAGAGCTTGGGTCCCTTACCTATCTCCGCAACCCTTCCACCGCAAAGACAAAAACATCTCCTTGGCCCACGCCTTGATGGCCAGGAGCAAATGAAGGGCTAAGTCCCACTGAAAGCCCTGGCGAAACAACCACTGCCGCTTGTTTGTCTCAAGATCAAACTGCTTGGTAGGGAGTACAACATAAAAAGGCTGGGAATATGTTCTATTAGAGAAGCAGCAAGACTGCGGAAAGCTAGTCCCGGACATTCCGACACCATGTTGGAATTGATTCACAGTCCATTGGCGCTGAAACTGTAGCCTGTGTGGATGGCTGTTGGTCTCATGGGTTCTCCCCAAACCAAGCTCAAGTGTCAGCCAACAGGTCACAAAACTGAGCACTGCCGTCCATATAGATTTGACCATGTCAAGCTTCTGACCTACTCCACTTGCTTTCACTTTGTTTCACCTACTCCACCACACGCGGAACACAAACTTGTGACAACATTAACATGTTCGGGCCCAAACATTGACACTGGCGCTGGCAACCTAATAGCGATGGCCTCTAACCTACTGGCGATGGCCTCCCCCTAAGAGCGATGCGATGGCCTCCAACCTAAGAGCGATGGCCTGCAACCTACTAGCGATGGAAGCCTAAAAGGGATGGTCTCCACCCAATAGAGATGGCCTCCAACTTAATAGCAAACAAGCTGCTATTTTGCAGACATTGATATAGCTGGACTCAACTCGACACGGTCAAATGCCCTCCTTCTCACAGGCAGTGATTGCAGCGCTCATGATTATGACCTCATGCTGGAGGCAGCTGGCAAATGCTGGCAGCTCTTTAGACCATCAACAGATTTGAGATGATGTGATAAGACTTATTGTCTAATTAAGAATTATGAACACTTAAGCATAGAGCTGCATGCGCGGAAACCACGTTGCGGAGTTTTAAAGTGGCACCGACAAGCCTGTGACAAGCCACAAGTCCTGGCTCTCCCCATGTCTCTCCAGACGACTGAGACCTGGACATTGGATCGGAGCGATGTTCTCATCGACAAGCCTAGAAGGCCTCTCGAAGGAAGGATCCGAGCGTAGCATCCTCTCACATTGCAAGCCTTGAAACACTCGGCTTTGGGGGTCCATAAACCATTGGCATGTTGCCTGGACTTGTTGAGAACGCTCGCAAATATGTCCAGCTCTCCCATTCACAGAGTTATATAACCGGCGGATTGTAGCTCGATTCTGCAGCACTCTGACTTTTGGTTGCTGTTTTGGTGTGTGAGCCCACCTCAGCCTCACACCTGTGACGCCAGCTGGAGACAATTTATGAATATTTATGATATAATCAAGGTGAGACACGAAGAGTTTCGAGAGTTTTGACTGGCAAAGTCACCGAAGCGCCTTGGCTCTCTCTCCATCTGGACCGGAGCGCACTCAGTGTGGCACCAATGGCCACCACATCCGGACAAGCGCCGCTGACCCATAGGGAGGAGCTGGACGGGCGGGGTGCGAGCACCAGGTGACTTCTTGCTCATCTGGGGAGGCCCAGGGGGAGCAGCAAAAAACCTGGAAGTCAGTGACAGTTTCTGTGTCCTGGCCAATTACGGGTGTCAAATGGTGTCAGAATTTGTCTATATTTGTCTTCTACAGCATGTTGAACTCCATTTCTTTCCTTTTCAAAGTGCTTTTCAAATGTTTGCTAATGTCCAACTCTTCCACAGTGAGGTCAGTTCAGAACTTCTGCGGCGTCAACTTGCATCTTCTGTCACCCGTCCAAAGTGTCTTGGATGTACTGCGACATCCATAAGACCAAAGACAGCAGACGACTCTTCTTTGAGCCCCGTCCTTTGTGTGAAAGAAAAGATATCTTTATATCGTTCCAGGATTGAGACACCTCACAACACCTCAACCACTGTCTGCATTCAACCCACAACACCGTTGTATCGAGCGGCTACAAGCTGATTGCACTGCGCCACTCGTCATTGATCTCGCAAATGGTCGTGACCTGCCAGGAAGGACTGGGAAGGGTAGGAAGGAGTGAATCCTTCCTATCCGAGTCAAAGCCAAACCAATCTCTGATACTTAATAAATCTGTTTGGGAATTGGCAATCCTTGTCGCAGGTCGATGACAGGAGGTGTTCTTGAATTCTTGTCTCGTGGCTGATCGTGGCTGCATGTCCCCGAACTGATCAAAAAGAAAGGGAGAAAATGAACTTTGGCGGGGTGGGATTGAACATGGACTCACAGGACAAAAAAATCTTCGCAACTCTACATCTCTTCATATGAGCGCCTGCCCAAACGTACTCTCAAAAAAGATATATAAAATTATATACATATATATATATATAACTATATATCTACACATAATTCCATAGTTCAGCAAGGTTATCGCTTTTGAGGGGGCTCTATCGCTTTTGCAGGTTTTAGATGTTTTAGCCCAATTCCTGAATTCAGGACCGCTCTTTACAACATCAGTAATTGCATGTTTGGCGGTTACCTCTCCAACCCCTGCTCGCGCTACTTGGTAGCTGACAGATTTCCGACAAAGACCCCCCCCGGGCCGATGTACAGAGCCGCAAAGAGAGTTCCAGTGACAGCTCGGCGAGCCTGGTGGAGCACATCTTGGAATCCGTTACAACTCGTTACATCAGAATTGGGTTTACAATGGTTTACGGTTTACATTTTTTTGGTGTCAAGCAGCACACCTTCCTGCCTCCAGAAAAGGCGCAACGCTTGTGCCCAAAGCCAGCCAGCTTCGCAAGCCTCGGCGGCTTCTGTTAAACATGAAGAGTACGGTAAAGAAACCCACCCCAAGAAGCGACACACCCATATACTCTCAAACATCGGCCACGGCATGCCATATCCTACCGTCTCAATAAATGACATGGTCCATCATGGTCCTCTTCTCAGGAGTGCAAAGGGATTGGCTACGACCAGTTCATGGTGATTGCATGTGATTGTCCGAATTGATCTCCCACATGCGATGATGGGGCTCCCAACCAACAAGGCCACTGCTCCGGTGGCATCCACACCATGGTTCTCTGCTAGCTGCAAAGCACTTCTCCAGGCGATCGGCCTTAGATGTTTTGTGAAAAACAGATTGGGTCGGTGGATCAATGACAACAGTTGAAAAAAAGTAATATTTTCATAGTCTTTCTTTCTATGTCTTTCTCTAGGGTGTCACATACTATCATATGGTACAACTCTGGACTCTTTCTCACTCATCCGATGTATTCCCCTGTATGTCCGAGGATCTGGCACGCTGCAATACCTGGGACGAGTCAGCGTTTCGGTGCAGGATCTTTGGCCCTTTTATGGCTGCACCTGGATGCCCTGAACATTGGTTTTGCGAGGGATGCCCTCGCAAACAGAATCCCTAAACTGTCAGGAAATTCATTGATCAGTGACACAGTTGCAGGATAGTCACGGATAGTAATACTGTTGATGGACAAATTCCTGCACCACTTTGCGTACAGTTTTCTTGGAGAGGGGCTTGTTGTGAGCGGTTGAAAAGTAAGATTTTTAGGATTAATCTAGATTAATCCACTGCCAGAAAGTTAATCAGATGCGCAGCGGCAAGCATGCAAACATCATTTTTTTGGAACATCATTTTCTCGGAAGAATACAACACAGTTGTGCAGATATGGCCTCATTTCATTGTAAGTTAATTCATCCATTGGTTTGTTTACATTCATTTTTTCCAAATATATCTTTCTTGATTTCAGTCAGTTTTTCAACAAAATGCTTCATACAATCCTCACTTCTGTATAAGTATGGTTGGCATGTATGACTGTATGACATGATCAATCCTGCTTACTACATTCAACGTATAACCGCACGGTTTATGTTCCTGATATGTGCCTTTTTTACCATTGTTAGAGTTAGTGGTTAGACATTCAAAATCACCATAGATTACACATGGACACGGCAATTTAGTATTATGCTTCTCAAATTCGATGTAAGTGTCTTTATCAGGCATCTTTGTTTGTTGTCCTTCTGATGCCAGACATTCCTTTTCAAGATGGTTCTTATACGCCTTTTCTGATGAGAAAGGGTGCAATGATGGCAGTAGTGTTTCTTGTTGATTTTTTTTATTGTTTTGGCAGTTAAGTAATCTACTATTTTTTCACTCATACATCTGATAGTTATTATTTTCATCATAGACTTTTAATAAAATCATTAAGGCAGTCATCAGTTTCAAACAACATTTATTGAAACTAATTTGTTGTTTTCTTCAAACCTGTCTATGTCCCTAATACCAGTTGGACATTTTACACCATCGCAGTTCAAAATGTCATCACTCAATTTGTTGTAGTGGAACATTTCCTCTGGGTGATGTTTGCTTATTTAGTCAAAGACTACGGATTGAATGACGTATTTGAAGCATTTTTGGTCTTTGTTTTTAATGTTGATACATGCCTTTTTTAACCTAATCCATTCTGGTAATTCTATAAAGCTGCCTGCTCTTGTTGGGTCAATTTTGTCATGGTGAATGGTGACGGATACTATCTTTTAAACCTTAAATTCGAGGTTGATGCTTCAATATTTTTTGTAGAAAGATTTGTTTAACACTATCTGCTAACGCTTGTGTCAGTTCATCCTCATTATGAATTGGATAATATGTTGATGGTAAAACATATACAAGTTCTTGACTACCAAGTTCAATTCCTCCATCATCATATTCAGGTTTTTCCAATAACCCTCCTGTTCTTAGGATAAGCTTCACGCTTCTATTATTTCTGAAAACACTCTAATAGTCTTTGTTTTTGGTGCGCAATGATTTCTATACCTCTTTCTCCTTCAAAGTGTTTATTTTCTAAAGCTATTGAATTAGCATATGCTCTAAATGCTGATTGAACATATCTGACCCTAAATTAGTTTCTGATTGTGTGGTTTGGTCAGTATTTGTCTTACTCTTCCTTCATTGAAAGCACCCTTTGCCTTGCTTAAAGCATAACTTCTGTATTCAGTAATTTTCTTTACTGAATTTCTTTGTCAAAACATTTGATATGGGCTTGTCTTTGTTGTAACTGAATTTCTTTTCATCTATGATTATGGACTTTAATTGTTTTCTTCCTCTTTTTCTGTATTTCTGCTAAATCATTACCCAACAGATAGTCTACAACTTTTTCATCATATAATAGTATATACTTAATCTATCTTTAAGCTGTGTTTTTCAAATAATGCCTGATATTAACCTTAGAATATTTACTTAAAGATTAGTCAGTTAAGTGTATTAGTGGATGGATTGTATGAATGAATGTGTTGAGTAATATTGTATCATATACCCATGGAGAACCTGAATAGGTGAACATAAAACATAGTGAAGCATTGAAGAGAATACAAAACAAATATAAGATTTCAAAACTTGGTCCTACAATGTCAAGACATTTGAAACCAATAAAAATATACAAAATTGAGTACTGTATTATGAGAGGGAGTGTCATTTAGTTTGAAAAGTATAGAAGACATAAGAACAAAAGAACAAGAAGAATTACTATCTTTGATTTATGAAGAAGTAGAAGATGATTTAAATTATAGAGTTGAACTTGATAGTGAAGTTCAATTGGTGGCAAAAGCATCAGAAAATGAATATGGAAAAATGACTGTAGCTATAGAGAGATTTACTTTGTGAATGACTTTGATGAATATGTAGATGAAGATAATATAGATGAAGTATTACAAAAAGCAGTTGAAGACACAAAAACCGCTATTGAAGGAAACCAAAATAAAGATAATATAATAGACTACTAGCCTTTCATTTCAGAAGGTGGGTGTGCTTGGGAGAGCACACACTAGCTCAAAACCCTTAGAAAACACTGTAAGTACCGTGCAAAATGTCTAAAACTGCTCTGAGAACTAGGCAAAACGCAATTTTTTTGATCTGTCTGTGCCCAGTCTCCATGTCCAATGTCAATGACAACAAATAACAGCTCTTCGTCTGCCCACTATCAATGTGCAACACCAATGATAAATATTATCAGGTAAATCTCTCTCTCTGCCCACGATGAATGTAGCATCATGAGCGAATGAAGATATAATACTATACATCTCTAGATTCAATCGCTTTCCTCTGGATCTCTGGGAAAGTAGATTTTTCTAGATTTTTGTATTTTCATTGAAGGAAAGCTTTTGAAAGAAACACTTACATACATACTTATAGCTTTTTTAAAATAACATGATGACTATTTCCAGAGATCCAGAGGAAAGCTTTTGAAATGAAAGCTTTATATTCTTTCACAGAAGTGATCAGATCTAGAGGGAACCTTTTGAATTAGAAGCTTGTACATATAGCAGTTTTTATATAGCAATGGTTATTCCAAGGGATTACTTTAAACAAATACTACCTACTCAAAAACATAGTTTTTGTCTTATTCCCAGCACTCCTAGGGCAGAAAACACTGTAATATATAGGGTTTTGTAACATGTGTGTTCTTAAACTAACTAAACTAGAATTAAAATAGAGTTAGGCAAACTTAAGTTAGAAGATTTCAATCAAGATCCTTTTAGCATTGATTGTGGAAATTGCTATTTATTAGATATTAGATTGCAATAAAACTCCTTCCAAGTTCTCTTAAAAACTCATTGTGGAAACTAGTTCTTACAATTAGATTTTAGTTAGTCCTTTTCAAAGTTAGTGGTGGCTTTGATTCAATACCAGGTTGTGTTTAAGATCGATCTAAAAGTAATTGTGGAAATTGTGATGCTTAACTAACTTGAATTGATTTTGTATCTGTTTGCTCCCCACTACAAGGCAACATCAAATAAAAGGACGTTAACTAACGTCTAATTATAAGAATTGATTCCCACCATTAACTGTTAACTGAAAATTAATTTCCACAATCAAATCTAAAAGGGTCTTGATTGATATCCAATACACTGATACACAAGCAATTCAATCAAATTCTGTTGAGAAGACATTAAACTAAAATCTAAACAACAAGAAATTTCCACAATGATTTTGAAAAGGACTTTAATTGACATTTAAGTAACGACTAATTTCTACAATGAAATATAACATGATTTTAATTGAAATCTCATTCAAAACCAATTGCCACAAGAATCTTGAAAAGGAATTTAATCGAAGTTGAATTACACATTCATTTTTCTATAATTAATCTTGAAGACATGCTAATTGAAATCTAACATAAACATCAATTTCCCCAATGATTTTGAACATGATACAAATGAAACTTAGTTTGTAAAAAATCCACAATTAATCTTAAGCACATTTTTAAGAGAAAGCTAATGAGAAACCAACTTCCACCAATAATTCTGAAAGCGTTTTAGTAGAAGTCTAATACCAAAATCAATTGAAAGCCAAATTAAAATCAAATTCCACCGTTAAACTTAAATGAAGCAAAAACACTGTGTTTTTTTCAGTGGTTTTTGGCTCAAACCTCTCCAAAATTGAGGTTTTGAGCTATTTTTTGATCAATTGTGTGAGATCCAAGCCTATCCCAGTTTAGAGAGAATACTAAAAAAACAAAAACCAATAAACCAAAAAACAATGTTTGAGACAAAATGGGGGCACCATTATGTTAGCTGCATTTTGTCTCAAACATTGTGTTTTTTGTTTTTTGGTTTATTGTTTTTTGTATTCCCTCTAAACTGGGATAGGCTTGGATCTCACACAATTGATCACCAAATAGCTCAGAACCTCAATTTTGGAGAGGATTTTGCAAGACATCACTGTAAAACACAGTGTTTTTGCATCTTTTTTTGCATGAAAAAACATCTCCCAGGAGCACCCGTCCTCTTTCATTTTGGGTTAACAGTTATTGAAGACATTTACTACCAACATTTTTCTAATAACACCTATTAGAATTATGGATTTGCAGATTGGATTATTAAAGGTGAGGGGTTATGCTGTATTGTGTCTTTTTTTGGAATAGGATTAATCTAGATTAATCCTGCAAACGTCAAAACCTCGAAAAAAAAAACAATGATTTCCACACCACTCCATGTCTGGGAAACTTTGGTTTTTCCAGAAAAAACAAAAAACAAAAAACCAACGTTTTTGGGTCCATGTCTGGGAAGCTTTGGTTTTTCTCTAAAACAAAAAACAAAAAGTTTTTGAGTCCATGTTCTGATATGTTTGTTTTTGTTTTTTCCTGGAAAAATCAAAGTTTCCTAGACATGGATCCAACAACTTTGTTGTTTTTTGGGGGGTTTCCTGGAAAAACCAAAGTTTCCCAGACATGGACCCAAAAACTATGGTATTTTAGTTTCTTGGTTTTTCTAGGATGCTTTTTGTTGTGAGACCGCAACATCAATGTAGAATAACACAGATATCACAATATATCACAATACAAGTGAAGAAAACACATGATTTTGCACCGCTCACAACAAGCCTTTCTGTTTTCTTGCTGCCCTCGTTCTCCCTCATTAACATTGGGGCCACCACAGTGAGAAAATTAAAACAAGTTGAAGGTCCAAAATCCTGCACCACCTCCTCAAAGGGGTCGCGCCAACATTGAATGAGGGGGCGCGGGGGTTGCTATGCGACCCTTCCAGGGTAAAGTGGTGAGGTGGTGCAGGATTTCGTCCATCAATAATCAACAGTAGTGTCCATATAGTCTGTATAGTACGTAATAGCATACAAAATGTAGTAGGTAGTAACCTCTCATACACACACACACACCCTCATATTGCTTGTGATGTTCATTCATATCATTCAAGCATTCCCCTGACACTGCGCTGTCCCTTCTCGACACGTTGAAGGAGTGCATCGCACCAACGCTCAAGCATGTCTACCAAAAGCAAATCGTGCAAGGTGGGCAAGGAGGAATGTGCCCTACAACTCCAAAAACCATGTGAAGCGACAGCCCACCTCGAAATGTAGGCAGGTGCAAAGCTGTCCACATCTTGACTCGTAAACATGTACAGTAGCAGGACATAGTGGACAACATCCTGCACCGTGTCTCGTCTTGTGTCCCTAGAACAAAGGCCGAATCTCCTCATCTGTAACCACCACAAGAACCTGGGCGATGTGGAGTCCCGCCTCTGACGCGCACAGGCAGGCAAGTTGCAGGTGTTGGTGGAGACCATGTCAGGCTGGAGATTGGAGCTTCCAAGCAGTTCCAAAGGTTGCCACCTGGAGATTTTGGTCGAGTTCCACAGCAAGCTAACGCTCTGCCATCCAATAAACCTTTCCGCCAAGCCTGCTGTGGTGATTCTTGCAAACTAGAACAGCAGGGGTCTCAACCTACATCGTGCTGACATCTACATCATGAACTGCTTCTCATGAGACTTCTCTTGATGTTCTTTGATGCGGCTGGATTGCCACTGTCCGACCCCCTTGTAGATGTTCATGGCAGTGTTGACGTTCACCATGTCCTTCCGGGCAAATTTTGATGACGGGATCTGTGAATCCCTCAGTTTGGGAACCCAAGCAGCCTGGCATTGGGGCATGACTTGGCAAGGGAAGCTCACTGCAACGGTGCGCAGGAAAAGTCTCTGTACTTGATGTATATACCGTAGCTTGGACATTGTGGCCCGTGTAGGTTAATATTGCAAATATTAACACTCCCACTCGCCCAGTCCGGTAGAAGAGCAACGATTACCATCTGCCGGAGCACCAGCAAAGCTTTTTGCCATATTTGCGTTGCAGCTAAAGCTGCTGCTGCCTTGAGGCGTCGGTCGATTTGGTCATTGAGAACAGGAGGAAGTGTGTTCTTGTGTGAAGGCCTGGCCGCACTTGCTGAAACCCTTGCGAAGCATCCAACCCCCTCAAGCACTTCTCCCACAGAAGTTCGCTCAAACCACAAAGAGCTGAACTGACCACCGGGTAGCTAGCCTGCTGCCTGATTGCGAGCCACAACACGACTGTGTTGACTCTCAATGACATTGACCATCATTCCACCCACCAAATAATACAACCTCATACAACCTCAAGGGTGGCTTTCCAATGCAGATTGAGCCAGTGCTTGCCAGTGTTTGCCAAGCAGCGACATTGAAGGTCAACCTGGGAGACGATCTCACTAACCCAGGTGGCACTTTCAAAGGAGTGTTGATTGAGGAAGTTTGGTCCTACCAAGATCAAGCCTCCAGCACTCGTTCGGGCCATACCGGAAACACGGCAGGCACAGGTAAATCTGCGAAGAAACCATAGCAACATGTGCCAACACTGCTAAAACTAGGCTCGAATGGATTTGTTCCGATCAGCTCCGGGCGCTCGTGATGTGCATCTGGTTGCTGATGGCCACCGAGGTTAGGGACTCGCCCAACCACTCGAGGCTGCTTTGTCACCCACACAAAAGGATAAAAAACCAAGAACAAACAACTGGCTCTCTCGTATTAAAGATGATCCTTCTAGACCGATGTCGTCCCCCTTCGAGGGCAACAAATCAATCACCCCCTTCCCAGATTTGGATTCTGCAGGTAAATTCTCAATCAACCCAGGGCGATTCTCGCCGTCCCGCAGCCCAATCCTGAACCCTTGTTGTTCCATTAAGCAACCGGTTTCTGGTGGCCTCAAAGGCCTCCAGGGCTTGCCGCCAGCGGCGTGCCACTTTGCACGCCTCGTTCTAGCGCAGGCCAATGGATTATATTCACATATTTTCACAGCATTGTTCCATCGACCTATCCAGCCTGTTCCACCAAACCTCTTTGATTTTTATACTTTTCTAGAATCCGCCTTAGGCCTTCATACGCATTCTTGGCATTTCTTGGCCACACAAAAGAGTGCCTTCTTCTTGGATTTCATGAGCCACTCACAAGAGCCAGTGAGTTAAAATTATGGCAAGACTAATCGCAGTGATAGAATTATTAGAATTACAGTATATATTAATATATATAGTCGTGATGGGTCATGGATCAAATCATCTACCAAGAAATCGCAGTGGAAGTTCCAAGGATACATGGATAGACCGTTCCAGATTCTTCTGATGGCTTCCAAGTCAAGCAGCAGAATTGGGGATGTTCACCAATTCAAGATTCCACACCGAAGTCAGTAGGCTCAAAAAGATGATCCATGTTACATGTCGATTAATTAGCTGAACCTGGATATGGTACCTAACCTAACTCATCTGACCGTCTGACCGAGGCCTGTTGCTCTGTGATATTGAGGTATCTCGTGATCCGCCCCTCCAGGTCGGACCAGTTGCGCTGATCACCGACGTCCGGACCACATCGCTCCTGGGAACTCGACGTCTGAATTATTCCCATACCCGCCACGGGTCAACAATGCCCCCAGAAAAAGGATGCAAACAGGACTCTAAAATCGATACTCAAAACTCCAAACACGCTCCGCATCCGGCCTCCCTACAAAACCTGATCCGGTAGAACTGTATGTCTGTCTCATTTAACTGTGATTGCCAAGAATAAGTGGGTGTGACTATGATGTTCGATGCATGCTCGGACTGTCCGTCAAACCTCCTTCTTTCACATTCCTTATCCCACACTCGGACGCGGTGGACCTGCATCTTTTCAATCCTCCGCACAGTTGTCACATGTGGTCACTGAGGTGTTCAGGGACTGTGCTAACCTTTTGATACAATACCATTGACAAACACCTCATACATGTCTGGGGGGGGACGAGAACAGGCATGGGCTACTGGGTTCCCTCGGCTGTGATTGTGTGTAGACAAGTCCACCTTGCCTGTGTGATTTCGTTTGCAACAAACCCAACGGAAGAGACTTGATGAACAAAGTTGGAGGATGTTGGAGGTATCTTATTGAGCCCCCAGTTGCCAGTCATGATCATCATGTGGGGTTGTATGAGTCATACAAACATGCCCAAGTTGCAGTTGCAGTCTGTTTCAAAAGCTTTTGTTGTTTTTTACAAACAATGACACTCATCTCTTCCTCTATACAAGATGAAACTCCACAGCCGGTCCCCGGCTCAGGTCCCTCCCCGGCTCAAGACAAAGGCGGGCCAAGTGTCGGTCGGGCCCTGTCCGCTTGCAGGAGCGCCAGCTTCAGCACCGCCTCCTGCCACTCGCCACGGGCTACGTGCCTAGGAAGAGGCAACTGCTGCAACTGATGATCAAGGAATGGGACAGAACTGGACACGCACCATTTTTCGAAGGACGGATGGAAAACGGTGGATTAATCCACCAGGGACAGAACTTCTGCCGCCCAGTTTTGCACCAGAAGCAATCCATCTCGGAGGGAAAACTCACAGGTTCCAAGATGTTCTAGGCTAACATGTGGATGGACTCAATCAAACAAGCCGCTGGTGATGGGGAAAAAAACAGGTCCAGGCCTTTTGTTGGGGAGGGGCTTGGTCACCTCTGCGGGACTCGTGCTCACTCGGCATGATGTAATTAGTGATGGCCTCCAACCTACTAGTGAGGAGCCAGACTTGGGTCTGTAGTTGCTTACTGCCAAGCTTCGGCGCCACACGCAACTGCTGCACCTTGGGAAAACGCTGGGGAAAGCGCAGAATGAGTTGAAAAAATGTCCTGGAGACAAACCCTTGGAGGAAAGAAAGGAACAGAGAGTCACAGAGTCATCAAGATTGCTCCAGCCTTGCCTTCAAACATTATATGGAACTGTCTCCAGTCCGGTCTTGTCCGAACGAAACCGATGCTCATCAACACTGCTCTTTTCTTTATAATACTTGCGCAGCTTGTGTCCGATAGGTTCCAATCCAAAATCCCTGTAAATACCTATTGAGAGGTGTGCTTACCCATGGCGGGCAAACAGCTGGCCAACAGAGCCTAAGTGAGTCTTTGCGCTTCTTTCCTTGTGAAAGAAGCCGCCCCCTCACTTCAGCGCGGAACACGACTCAGCAAATAACACAACCGGATTTTCCCCTGGACGAGGGCTCAAGGGTGGACAAGTGAGGGCACCCAGCCACAGAACCAACTCCAAGCAGATCACGCGCCCCCCACAGCTCCTCAGCTGGCTTGGTACCTTTTAAGACCTCAAGAAAGATCTCAGGTTTGTAGAATATATCCACATCCACCAAGCGCAGCTGATCATCCACTGTAGCTACTCCAAAGCCAACGAGCTCCACCAATTCACCTTGAAAATGATGCTAGGACAAGCAAAACCCATGCTGTATGCTTCTACTGCCCTACTAGGCCGTACTATTGAGCAATTTACATGATTTTTGGGTGTCCCATCTGAGCCCTCCACCTGAACCTCTGTTGCCATCGTAACTCCCGGTGAATTCACCCCAGTGGCGCCAAGTGAAGGCCACCTGTGGAGGCCCTGAGAACACTTCAAGGACTTCCCATGGGAAGGCGGCGAAGGCATCGTGGGAACTTGTCATGGGACTGCTCCCAAGTCATGTTCCTCAACCGTTCTTTTTGCAGAGCACATACCGCGACGGGAACACAACAGGATAAGTCATCTCAAAGCACACCAATTTGACCAATACTAAGGCATGGTTAGGTAATAATATAAGCCAACAGATTCGGTTCGAACCTGTCTTACTCAACCACTACTAAGCTTCTCTGCATCGTAGAGGGATGCGGGACAACCAGCCAGCAAGACATTGTAGTTCCCAACCTCATTGGCTTCCTTGTTGTTGAACTTCTTCCAGCCGTTGGCTGCAAACTTGAACTTTGCCGGGTCGACAGAACGATGTTGGTCCGGGTCAGTCTTGTGGGAACGCTCCATCTCCCAAGTCTTCACTAAGTTCTCCACAATGAGTTCCAAGGAGCCTTCAGGATGGTTCTTAGTCCTTCCCTTCAGGTACAGCAAGTTGGTGAGCGAATAGTCGGGTTTCCCTCCAAAACGCCACTTGATGCCTTCTTCATCCATATGGGCACGTTCCGGCTCAGAAAGCCCAAACTTCGTCTTGATCTCCTCCAGTTCCTTCCGACAGGCCTCCAACTCTTCGGCTGTGAGCGGCTTTCCCGACCCCGTTGCCGTGAGAGGGCCCCGCATGGCCGTTTGCGCCATTGAGGGAGGATCCTCAGTGTAACGCACCACACGCGCACATGAAGCACGGCCCTTCTTCGGCACTGACTTCAAGAAGTAAAGGCCGCGCGCAGTCGATGCAAACCTTCCTGAAGTGCTTGCTGTTCCCGCATGTGGCATATGCACACCCGAGGATACCGGCACACCGACAGGAGGAAGAGGCTGATCAGCGAACATGGTGCTCAGCATGGTGCAGCTGAGGAATCGCAAATTGGAAGATGCGGAAACAAGGGGATGGTCGATACCGGTTGAGATCAAAAATGCTGCAACAATCTGAACATCAAATACAGTATGCCAAATCAACTCAGATTCCCTAGTTTTTGTTGATGCCATCTCTTCACGAGCGGGGATTGCAAGCTTCAAACATCTTAGCCAAGCATGCGCATGCAAAAAGGAGGTGATGAGGGCCACATCAATCAGTCTAGCTGTCTGGGTCCTTCCTTAATCAAGCCACCTTAGGCATAGATCAGAGTGGGTGGCAGTTGGCACACCAGGGCTCTGTCAAGGGGCGCTCCATCATAGCCAGGGTGCAACCCTTGAACTCCTAAATATAGTGCTAAAGAATGCTAAATGCTACAGTAAATAACATGTCAACTTAAACACCGTGTCTAAAGACTTGCTTTGCATTGTCTCTCAGGTCTCTCCCGGCAGTTCCAAATCTCGGTTCTGTAGATGTGCCAAGGGCCACAGGCCAGAACTGGATCGCACATCTTCTGTCAAGTTCCAAGTGTATACATATCCTGCGCCAATGTGCAAGGCCCAATTCAAATCTTGAAACTGTCCGGATGTCTCAAACCTCTTGAACACCGATTCTTGAGCCGGACAGCGACTTTCAGCAAAGGTCAGACCATGCCTGCATTGTTTTGAAAGAACTCTCAAAATGCTTACACCTCCCGCATTTGAAGGTCTACTGAGTCTACTGTCAGTCAACACCATCTTTGGCCCACCTGGCAGGGCTACACAACAAGCGATACTGCCTCAGTGGTATGTGATGCGACCAAAATGTGAATCAGGAAACTATTGACAACTGCAGGCAAACAAGGACTTTTTGGTCTCGAAACTATCCTCAATATTCTGATGTGTTGCCCCTTGTCGGATTCTTTCAGACCTTGCGCAACTCGTTGTAATAGGCATGGTTGAGCAAAGGATCTCGGATCTTGGAAAACTAGATCGGTGATGGTGTGCTGGCGACATCGCTGAGGCAAACGCTGGTTCTTGTGTCTTGCTGGACTTGACTGGCCTCGATGCAGGGAAACTAATCACGATTCCAAATACGCCAGCAGGGCCGCCAGCAGGGGTTTGATTTCCAAACAATGCTTCCTCAAGAGCAAGCGGACGTGGCCACGTATATTTTTCAGCTATTCCTCTGAGGCTGTACCAAAGTGAGATCTGCCGTTGGATGTCTATGTCAAGGCACCTGTATCATCATTACAAGACTGACTGCAAGAACATGGTAACATGCCCCCACAGCATTGTGTTGGGAACATGATTGAACAAAACATGCGTGTTCGATCGTCTTAGTTTTGAAAAAGGTCATTTGAGACCAAGGATGTCGACACCTTGTTACCATGAGTTTCAAGAGAGGACACCACTGTTTTTTCCAAAGCGCGTGTGCATGATCTTCAAAAGTGTGTGTGTGTGTCCACCCCTGGACAAAGGGTTTTCCACCGCCACTCCTTC
>CAXAMN010021046.1:0-53589 GCA_963970005.1 Durusdinium trenchii | reverse complement strand
GCAACCTGTCTCCACCACGTGCACAGCCAGCTCACAGCACCGGCACCCAGCACCAGCAACCTGTCTCGAAAGCGCGCATGGGCAACTCACTATCAATTATTTGAAGTAAGAACCCCATAGCTTCGCTATCTGGGGAAAAATCGAATTTTAGCGCGTTGATAAGTGCACTAAACTCATCTAAATTCTTTACAAAAGGTGGGTACAAACCTGCAGATTGGTGCTTAGTCAACTCTTTTTACAGATGGGTGAACTGGATAGGAGAACAAGCTGCGCCTGGTTGCTGCCACGTGCATCTCCAGCTGCAAACTCACCAGACTGGCGTCCAGAAGCCTCGGCATTTCTTCAAAGCTCCTGAACCTTGACTATCTTCACTTAGATTGTCAGAGTTGCGCTATACCTGCCAGCGTCCAGCAACCTAACCCTTTGCGAGTTAAACTTGTCGACTGCCATACAAGCCTTCCGAATCGGGCCGTTTTGGGTACTGGCTTGTTTGCTGGTCACCCTCAAATTCACATGGGCAGAGAGTACCCTCAAATATTCCTACGCAGGGTCGCGTCACTTTGAATGATCCTGCAGCACGTCGACACTTGAGTGGTCCCATGGGATGGCTTTACGTCAAGTGAGCTGATTGCTGGCTGCGCTGCATGATGGTCTGTGGACTCTGTAGGATCTGTTGGCACCTCACAAAAGGGCATAGACATCTCAACAACGATATGAAGCAATTGAACATCTGCGACGTAATTAATCAAGTTCAGGAGGAAGGGCGCTTCCATCTCAAACACGTTTTGATTGAGCGTGTTCCAACTGACAGTCGCACGTGCCACTGGGCTGCCAAGCCAAAGCAACGGCAGTGATATGGTCCCAGCAGTTGACCCCGTCTTCTTCCAGGGTCAACCTCTCCTGCCTGACAGAACTCACTGCAGTATCAAGCCGGTGCAACCAATCCAATTGCGGGACCCACATCAAAGACATCAATTGCATTGCCACATGGTGGGATGGACCGAAGTATGTCAAGTATCTTATCCTGACATTTCTCAAGGACTGGTTGAAGGCGAATCATGAGGATTGATCAGGATCTAGAATTTGAAATCCCGCCCCAAGAACTTCAGTCAGCGGCACCCAGGGTTGGCAAAAAATAGCCAAACGTGCTTCAACACAGTGCTGGAAGAGCAGCGAATATTATGCAAGGCGCAAAGGCTTGCCAGAGCTGGCGATGAGTTCACAAATCTTGCAGCCAAGCTTTTGCCTCAGTCATAAAGCAATTGCACAAACGCACAGGCGGCTGAGCAGCTTCTCGCCACGCAGCAGAAACATCGTTGCCTCCCCCCCCGCCAAAGACATGCATCAACATGCATCGTTGAACTTTCCCAAAAAAGGGCCAGTTGCATCCGAGCTACTCGGCCTCTTCTTTGAGCTCAATCACACGCCGCTCTGGCCAGTGACCACCTCGAGAGGTGAACCAAAATGGTCAGCTGACGCACACAACTGGTCAACATTGCCAAGCTGCAGGGCACGTTGCGTCCACCAAGGGAAGAGACATACACCTGAAAAGTCTGCAAAGCCGCCGAACAATTGGAAAGAACAAACTGAGACTCTGTTGTCAGTGACAAAGCTCGCATGGCAACCCAGAACTGATGTCAGATTCTCAAACAATCTCAAACAAAATATATAGCCCTTGAATTAAAAAAATTGGAGGCATACCCCGTGGAAACATGAACCACTGTCCACTACGCAAGAACTTGCTTTCAAGGATTATGGAATGACAGAAGACCTTGACCTTTTCTCCAAACCCCGCATTGCCACTGCAAGGTGTCGATGACTCATCGACGTGCGGGTAACTGGTCTGTGAGCACATGAACAACCAAACAAGATCGAATGGAATCCGGGAGGAACTCCTCCTTGCAAGAGGTAGTCGAGCAATGCATGGTCGGGTCGCACAATGGTTGGTTGATTTGGCGCAAAGCATGTAAGCAAAACAGAGATGGTCCAATCTAGCGAGAGCATGCGAGAGCGCCATTCTTCCATGCCAGGTTTGAAAGAGGCAAGCAATCATTGAAGCGAGGGTAGGAGGACGGATAATTGTTGCAACAGCTGCTTTTTAAATCATGCAGTCTAAGCAGTCTAAGCTCCAAGATGTACCAAATCCAACATCCCTCATCATCGAATAAGCTCAAGAATTCACGCATGAGAAAAGAAAACTCGCCAATTCAAACTCGTGACCAATCCAAAAATAGAACGTTCACAGATGCGAATGATGGTGAAGGGGGCGTCATCCAGCAACTGTTCAAAAAGGAAACCAAATGAAATCATTGAAACATGGTGTGGTTCAAAGAGCTGCCAAGGCACGGGACGCAGAACCGGCGCCATCTGCCTCGCTTTGCCAGTCTCTCTGGCCAACACCCAGGGCGTTGTGCCTCGGCCGCTTTGCTTCGGCGCAAGGCGACCCGTCGCCCGCGACGCCGAGAGACCTCGACCCGCCCCGCTCTGCTCCGCTCCGTTCTCCGGGCGCCCCGGGCGCATGACGTCCTGGGCGTCGACGTCGGCGCCGGCGTCGACCAGGCGCTGCGCCGCCTCCGAGCGGCCGTAGTGGGCCGCGTAGTGGAGGGGCGTTTGACCTCATGAGGCGCGGAGGACGAGCGGAGAAAACCCCCTTTGACAGGTCGCAGAAGGGAATCAGCGGAGAGGCATGCACGTCCAGTTGTCTTTTTGGGGTTTTCGTTTTTTCATGCTTTGATCTTTTTTCGTGGTTGGGCTCACGAAGTCTGAATCGCATTCAAACGTTTGCACAAAAAAAACGAATATATAAAGAATCAGGAAAGAAAGATTCAACATGCAAGTTTGGATGAAGTGACTGCCTGGCACATAATTCAAACCCGTCCTTAGTTTCGGGGACTCCTTAGTTTCGGGGACTCACCCAATTTAACCCGACTCCCTCTCGTCCTTCGTCCAATTCTCTCGTCGCTGAGGCCGATCCGCTGAACCCGTTCTAAGGCGCCCGGCCATTGTTGTCCTTCGCGTCGACGGCGGCGCCGGCCGCTAGGAGCCGATCCACCGTGGCGGGGTGGCCACTCTGCGCCGCACAATGCAGCGGTGGCGTATAGCCTCGGCCGTGGCGGCGCCGAAGAGTTTCGTTTTCCGGCAAAATCGTGGAAAGAGTTGGTTTCAGACAACCTGAAAAGAAGTTGACACCCCTCTCAATTTATGAAGAATGGGAGGGGTCATTTTGGACATTGGAACTCTGTTTCGCTTTGAAGGGATCATCTCATCAATTTATTCAAGCCTGTCACACGTCTCTTTGTCCCTTCCATTCTACTCTCCCTCTTCCTGGCATTTTGACACCTTTCTGTGACCACATGTTCGGGCAAACCTTTTCGGGCCGAAAACAATCAGAATCGCCCTTCCGAATTGTTCATTCCTTCCAAGCCCGCAAGCCTCTGGGGCTCCCCCGCTGTACTCGCCGCCCTTCGCTTCCAAGTCAGCCTTGGCTTCCGTGAGCCGGTCGACCACGTCCAGGTGGCCCACTTCGGATGCCAAATGCAATGGAGTGAAGCCTCAGAGGTGCAGACGGGTGCGGAGAAAGCTTCAAACGGCTCGATCCACGTATTGTTGCTGGAGGGATCCACTGCCAAGGACTATGAAACTCAAACACTCTCGGGATCTCTCGGGTGTTGTTTTCACGCTATGGGAACCTCACCCCTTTTCAAGGAAAGGGCCTTCGCCTTCGCTGTGGGAGGGATTTTTGGACCCACAAAGCTGCAACATCAACTCACGTTGTTCAAGATGGACTCTGGAGGCCCAGCCTCCATGGCATCTTAATATTCCACCATTAACCGTGTGTAACACAATGAAAAAGGGAACTGACAATGATGTCATAATAATCATTCCCGAAGCTCCCGCGCCCCAGCCTCTTTTATCTGCGTCTTCAATGTTGGCACCCACCAGCTGGTGCTCGACCTCCTCCACGTCGTTGTCAAAAGTGGCACTGTGCAGCGGAAACCAGCCTTCAACAAGACAGCTTGAAGGCACCTGATTAAGACCCATTTCACCACCAGTCCTTGAAAACCTGGCTGCGTTAAGCAGCGCCTCCTGCCCTGAGACAGTCAGGGTTCTGAGGAAGAGTGAGTACAATTGAGCTACAACTGGCATGATGTGGCTAGTACACGTTTGCGATCTTTTCAGTTCGGGTCAAGTTGTCATCCGGCTCCAAAACGGTGCAGCTGCAGCGTCAGCCTCTGAATCTCTCTCCCCAAATCCAAACAATGTCCGCGCCCACCCAATTCCACCACCAGCCCAGACTAGCCCCTTTGCCTTCCTCCTCATCAACAGCAGGAGTGGCCTGCAATGACGGGTGTTGTTACGGTCATGATTCGAGTACCATGTTGCACCACAAAACATCCGTAATATGTTACAAAATGTTACAAACATGGATGGGGAAACTCAGTAGCTTTACATGTGCCAGGGCTTGGTACACATCTCCATTGGATCCATTAAAATCTCTCATTATGTTGATTCCATAAATGTTCTTTCAAGTGAAGAGCTCATGGTGTCAGCTGGTTGTGTGGTAAACTGATATGATGATCTTCATTGATCACATCTCTGAGAGATACTGCCAGACTGGCCAAGTCGAGATCTGTAAACTAGCAAAATTGGAATGCTGCAGTGCGTGCAGTGCGTCATTGACATGTGTCAAAAACTTGTTTGATGCAAGCGCTCACAGCTTGGCGGCTGACCTACTATGTTGCTCTTCAATCTCTCCAGCCCGAGAGTCGATGTCGCTCAGTCTCTCCCAGCCACCGATGGCCGAGGAACACCGCGAAGGAAGGCCACATCGTCCTTGTGGTTCTCTCTGGCGCATTGCCAAGGGGTGTCGCCTTGGTGCTCGGCAGCCGTGGGGCCCGGCCGGGCCCGGCCCCTCTCGGTCAGAGACGTCGTAGTCCCGGGCGCCCACACCATGGTAGTCGGCCTTGAGGTCGGCCCCGGCGTCCAGGAGCCGCTGCGCCAATTTGGGATGGCCACAGTATTCGGCTGCCAAATGGAGAGGCGTCTGACCTCGGTGAGGCGAAGAAAGCTCGTGGGAAAGAGAGACACTATAGGGACTGAAGGAGAGGGGCAAATCCTGAGGTGTTGAGCCTTCCTTTGCTTGATTTCAAAATCAAAAATGTCAATCTTCAAAAGCTTGCAATTTGTTTGCGTATGTTCGCGCCCTCAACAGTGTTTTGCTTAGTCTTGAGATCTTTTGGTTCGTGCGATGATATTGAATTGAGTGAGCATATCTAGCTGGCTCCATTCATGTTCTGTTCCCTACCAGGTTACCATTCACAAAGACACCACCAGTCCCATATTTTGGTCAACAGGATTGAAGCTCAACCAAACCAAACTTTTGTCACGGCATTGAATAAATGCCAGGAAGAAGTTCATCCAATTGCTCCACATTCATCCTTTACATCGTCTTTACATCGACTCATCATGACTCACAACTCATCCAAATTCGCACTCTTTCTGGTATACTCCCCTCCTCCGAACTCGCCCTTTTGACCTGATCCGACCTCGCCCTCCGGCCGAACACCGGAGACCTTTCGACTGACGGAACCGGCCGTTGAAGCTCTTCACGTCGACGGTGGCGCCACCCGCCACGAGCCGGTCCACCGTGGCGGGGTGGCCGCTCTCTGCCGCCAGATGCAGCGGCGTGCGGCCTCGGCGGCGAGTGACCGGAGAGTTGGTGGAAGTCAACGTGAAAAGAACGTCACCAGCAGAGAGGAAAAGGCTGGTTTACGATGGTTTAAGTCACCGTGATTAAAAGTCGACGACAGGGGCGTCAAGTCATGAAGCATGGGTCATGACTTGGACATTGGAACTCTGTTTTGCTTTGGAGGGATCATCTTGCAAAGCACCATGCAGGACTCTTGATGACGAACACTCGCACCCAGCAAATTGCAAATTTCTCCACTGCACAGGCTATTGCCTCCAGTGGCCTGCTGCTCGAGTTGAGCATGCACCAAATAATCAAAGACTTTTCCGCGAACGTGGATACCAGTGATTGTACCGCACTGATGGCAGCTCCAAGAGCATCATGAATCATAGTCCTCTTGAAAACCTACCAATCCACAACTCTTCCTGTCTTAACATCTTCGTGTAATACATTCGTGTGTTGCAAATCGTTCCGTCCTCAAGCCTCCAGGGTCTCCTGGGTCCCCGGCCATACTGGTCCTGTGCCTCCACGGCGGCCTTTGCCGCCAGGAGTCGGTCCACCACTTGACAGTGCCCCTTCTCCGCCGCCAAGTGCAGTGGAGTTCGGCCTCAGATTTTGAGGGAATCAAAGGGCTCCGCCAGGGCCGATTGATGCTGTTGTTGCTCTCGTGTGGGGTGACTGGTCCAAGGATGAAGCTGCATTCCACACACTCTGAGTCTCAGAACCACGGCAAATGCAGACTGCCCCATGAATCTAATGTCTTTCGACCTTTCGATCTTCACAAGCCTCTGGGGCTCCATGCTGAAACAGCCACCAATCGCCTCCAAGTCTGCCTTGGCTTCCGTGAGCCGGTCGACCACGTCCAGGTGGCCCACTTCGGATGCCAAATGCAATGGAGTGAAGCCTCAGAGGCGCAAACGGGCGCGGAGGAAGCCTCAAACGGCTCGATCCAGGCTTTGCATGCTGAAGGGAGCACCCTCTTAGGTGTTGCTTTCACTGGGAAGCTCACCGCTCGCCCCTTTTCAATGAAAGGGCCTTCACTGCAAGGGATTTTGGGCCAACTTCATGCAGCTTCCAACTGTTTCCAAGGTTGTTAAAGGTTGACTCTGGCTCTGGCTCGTCCTTCCAGCATGGCGACTACATTCTTCCTCTAAGTTTGGGAAAAGAGTTTTCCAAACTGTACCGTTTCGAAATGCGATCCTTCTCGCACGCGGAAATCTGGGGTGCCCAGCCTTTCTTGTCTGTGGCTTCAATATCAGCTCCTGAAGTCACTAGGCGCTCAACCTCCTCCATCTCACAGGAGAGGGCGGCAAGGTGCAGCGCGGAGCGGCCTCGGACGATGTGAGTTCAAAAGTTGTCCACTCTGGCTCTGCAATCAGAACCTCCGGATACAATATCCAGATCTCCAGATCCATTCCACATCCTAACTTGAGTGACTTGGACCAGCCTTTCAGGAGCTCTGAACCCATTCTGAGCCCCGCGCCTTTGGCATCAACCTCTGCACCTCGGCAGCCGGGTCTTACAAATCAGGTGTCACCTTGCTTGCATCACACAAGTGCAAAGGGCGAATGTGGGTCCATCTTCCCTGACGAAGTCCCATTCAAGACCGACATGCCAAGAAGAGCCGCGTTCAACAGACTTTCCCTCATGCTCTGCCAAAGAAGTGTTCCCCAATTGACGTGAAAAACTTGAAGAGCTCTATGTATCCTGGCAAGGCGCAGATTTTGTGACTTCCATGGGGTGTGGTGTTAATGAACAAATGGTGTCATGTCTTACACACTTCTAGGAAACTATGTTTCATCAGCTTCATCTTCACTCTTTGCCAAGGATGTGCTCCACGCGAAGATCCGACGCTTCCCCTGTCTTGCCTTCGCTAGCACTCATTTATCCTGGAAGGGCTTTCAAGTGATCTCCCGTGAGCTAGGCTTGGAAACGCACAGCAACAAAAATTGCCTCCAGGTTTTCTCTTCTACATATATATTCAGAAAATATGTGTCACACCACCGTTTTGGAACTGAGGTGCTCCAAGTCGACAGTCAATCACCGGAAGAAGATATGAGGGTTCTGCTGGATGCTTGCCAATTCTACAAACTGGCAAGTGCAAGTTTCTTCAACGACTCCACCACAAGAAACTACTATGAAAAGTCGTGACACCCACGTGTGAAAAGGCTTCAAAAGCTGCGCGTCCTTTTGAGCCTGCATCTTGAGCCACAGGCGGTCGTTCATGCCTGTGTGACAGTCGAACCTGCTGGACGGATTGAAGGGGCAACCGCATGGAGTGAGGATTCTGCCAGGTCAACATGTTCCATTTCACACTCATATTCTTTCTTGGCCCTCAATCCATCCAGAGTCGGTGACATGTCGACTTCAAAGCCATCCATCAGCCTCTTTAGGCCGTCATGCTTCATCCCTTTTGTTAAAGGGTCCGCGAGCATCTTGTCGGTCGAGGTCCAGGTGAGCTTTGTCGTTCCGGCCTCTGGAAGCCGGTCAGTGGCCAAAGGATCTCCAACTTCCTCTTCTGGAAGTCTCCAAAGGCTTTGGCGCAAGCCGCACATGTCGATGGCCAATCGCTTGTCGCTGACAATGTGAAGGCCAGCCTGGTTTCCATGGTCGTGGAGCGACCTGCAGTCCGTCACCCACTCCACCAGCACTGAGTCCATCGCACGAACTTGCCATCGAGGGACAGTGCAATGAGGGTGTAGAAGACCATATAGCACGAACCTCAAGTGATCGGCTTCTTCGCTTCCAGCTAGGAGGCTTAAGGCTTCAGCTTGCAGTGTCGACCTGCAAACCCTCTTCAGCACCGTTGAGTGCCACTCGATCAGCGCCAGCTGTCCTTTCTTGGACTTGTGGAAGTCCGGGCTCGCGAGGCAAAGGAGTCGGCCGCTTTGACTTCTGTGTCCCATCTTTGCTCCTGACGAGCTAGCTTCAAAGTCAGCTGCATGACTGGCATCTTGAATTGCCAAAATCATAGCCTTCTCAAACTCAAAGGCCTTGATGGGGTAGTTCAGGCCAAAGCTCTTGGTCCTCTGGGCCAATGCCACAATGGAGTTGGCATACTTCACATCACCAAAGGTGGCCGAGTGCACGCTCATCTGCATGCGGCACACTGCATAGGCCAAATCTGGCCTGCAAACACGAGCCAACCATGCCAAGCTGCCGATGATGCTCCTGAGCTGCCCACGAACTGCTTCAGGTACTGGTTGAGCTTCATGACGCTTCTGCTCATGGGTCAGCCAAATTGGCCGCACGCGGTCAATCAAGTTGTCGCACTTGACTTGGATGTGCTCAGCAGTCCTGGAGATGTTGCGACCGCAGTAGCGAAACTCATCTTTCTCAACCTTGCCAAAGTTGTAGTGGCTGCACACATCTTTCATCAGATCTTCAATGACCTGTCCTCCAGTCCATAGCAGGTCGTCAACGTGAGTGACCAACAGACCTGCCAGTCCAGATTGCCCATCCAACAAAGTGTAGGCTCCTGGCTCATAGGGAACTGGATGGAATCCTTTCTTCTTCAAAGTGCTGTCCAGGTTCTTCCACCAACCACGAGGTGCATCCTTCGTGCCATAGACGGTGGAGGAAACGATGTAGTACATGTTGGGTGCAACTCCTGGAACTCCATCTTTGGGAAGACTCAAAATCAAAACACGATCCAACTTGCTGCCCTGCAGAAAGGCAGCGGAGATGTCACCAGACCACAAGGTTGTATCTCGGCAAGCTGCCAAGGTGAGCACCAGTGAGATCATGGTCTGGCTGCACGTGGGCGAGTCGCAGCGCATCAAACTGCTATCTTCAAGGTCACCTCGCACCACCAGTCTTGACTTCAGCTTTTCTTCTTCTCCAATCTCGCTCTTGTTGACGTCCACCCATCGAGTTGGAATGATCTTCAACTTCGGGTTCTGAGCGACCATGTGCACCACTTCCTCTTCTGGGACCAGCTTGCCATCGCTGTAGAACTTCCAGTTGTGCCATTCTTTCTCCCGAGTGGCCAAAAGCTTCTTCTGCATCTCGGGAGTCTCTTTGGAAAAATTCAGCTCACGGCCTGCTCCGACCTTTTGTGTCTTCTTCTTGTACTTGCGCTCGGTCTTGTTCGCAAGAAAGCTGTCAGAGGCTGAAGGCTCACGTCGACGGAAAATTCCATCCAAACGATCAGGGCTCTGTCGCAGGGACTGTGTCAAAGGGGTCACCTGCTCATTGATGATGTTGGAAGGTGCTGCACCTGATGTTGGATGAGTAGAGATGCTTGGTGCCGGAGTAATCTCTGCTTCCGGTTGACTGCTCATTGTTGAAACCCTAGTCATTGTTTCAACTGGTGTCTCAACACCATCTTCCATAGAAGTTGCCATCTCGAGTCCAGGTGGACTCTGGATAGGTGCTTGGTGAGGTTGTTCAACATGTTGAGGCAACGATGGAAACGTCGATGAAGTTGTTCCTTCATTCATTTCAGCATCTCCGGGGGTAGCAGTCACTCCCGTCTCGCCTTGTCCTGCATTCACCTCTTGGAAGTCCACGAATGGGACTTGCTCACTCGATCCTCCTGGCCCTCCGCGGAAGTTGTTGTCCTCGATGTAGTCGTCCGCAAAAGGTAATTCATCATCTTCTTGCCAGTCGGTGAGGATCTGTCTTTTCCTTTTCCTCTCAGGCCGCAGTTCAAGAGCATGTCGCTTCAAGACTTCTGCTGTAGTTGCCGGCCTGCATGAGGTCTCTGCCACCAAAATGGCGACACCTGAGTGCAACAGCCAGAGTGAGGATTTTCCTTCGTGAGCGAGAACTCTGGCAGGTCCATACCATTTGCCTTTCTTGCTGAAAGAAACCAAATCTCCACAGCGGTATGGGCCCCTCATAGGAATGCTCTTCCGGAGCATGGCTTTGCGCACTCGTTGAGAGATGTCAAGCTTGATGAAAGCTTCCTTTGCCCATTGACGAATCAGCAGTTGCTTTGCAAAGGAATCTTGTGCTCCCTCTTCGGCATCCAGCAAGCTCTGGTGTAGGCCAAGACTCTGCTCCAAGTCGTTGTTGTTCAGGGAAGTGATGTCCTGAGGTTGATAGCCCATCACCCATTGAGACGGTGAGTAGCCGTGCTGGTTGATGAAGAGATTCTTCACTCTTGCCGATTCTGAGCACAGAGCTGCAATGTCTTCAGCTCCTTTGATCTGTCTTTCATGGATGGCACGTTTCATAATCTCCTTGAGCAATCCTCCATGACGTTCTCCAACTCCAAGTTGATGAGGTGCTCGAGCTCCAGTCTGCCGGATGGTAGTGCCCATCACGGTAAGGAGATGTGCCACTTTTCCTCTATTGTGGACTCCTTGATCTGCCACAAAGAAGGTGGGTGCTCCAGCCCATGCAATCCAGGAGACGTTCAAGGCATCAGCACATGCCTTCGAGCTGGGTGTTCCTCCTCCTGCAACACGAACTGCCACATGGAAGTGTGTGGCCAGATCCACCAATGACAGGATGGAGTGGCGGTGATGCTCACTGTCATGGATCTCAAAGACATCCGCCGAAAGCTCATAGTTGAAGTGCATCTGCGAAGATGGCCTTGTCTCCTTCGTCACACGCGGATGCTGATCTTTCTCCGTCTCCTTGCACACCTGACATTGAAAGAACTTCACTGCATCAATGACATCTTTGTCTGCTGTAGATGCCACCAGCATTCTCATCAAAGCAGCATTTGAGCAGTGACCAGTCATGGTGTGAAGACGTCGAACAGCTAACCGCTTTTCTCTTGGAAGGGTGAGCCAGCCTCGCCGCCTCTTCTCTTCTTGTTCCATCACCAGGCGGTCCTCTTTGGTCTCATGCGCTGATTGCTCCAAAAGCATTTCTTCACGTTGAAGTTCGGGTTCATCGATTCTGCGCTTCTTGACCAAAGGTGCCAGGTCTTGTTCTGAATGAATGCCGTCCATGTCGCCCATCTCTTCGTGTCTCTCAAAGACCTCCTCCACAGGAAAGGCTTGATGAAGTGTTCCATAGAGCAACTCTTCATAGGCGCCGGACAAAATGGCATGACAAAGCTCTTCTGGCCATTGTTGTGCGAGGCGTGTGCGATTGCTGCCTTCCAACTGCTGATGCTCATGAGATCCATCGCATTGCTTGTTGAGCCTCTTCTTCATGAAGTGCGATGAAAGCATCAGCCCAGTGCTCTTCTTGTGAGGTAGTCCATTCTGAACATCACGAAGTCCATACTGACATTGATCTATCTTCACTACCTCAACGGGCTCGTTGGTCTCCTCATGGAAAGGGTTCGAAGCTAGAAAATCTTCGAGACACTTGATTCCCCAAGCTGCACTGGTCCAGGGATGTTCCATCATCACGTGCCTCCCTTTTCTCAAGCGAGACTTGAAGATGTTAATGAGCCACCTGAACACTGGATACCATCTCTGTCGCTCTTCCATCACATAGTTCTCGAGCTCCTGACTCTTGCTGGCATTGATGTTCTGCCAGGGTGACCAAGGTCCACACTTTGGCCCTGCGATCAGGATGAAGGGATCCATGTGGTCGATGTAGTCACCAATCACCTGACGATTGGAGGGCTTCAGCAGATCATGACCAGGGTCATAGCAGACATCGATGGGTCGTCCAACAGGAAGGCCCCAAGCTGCAGCCATGGTGGTCAAAATGGCCGCTCCAGCAAACAGCTCCATCAGGAAACATCGACATCCAGATGGTAAGAGTCTTCCAGGTCGCCGTAGACCTTGATGATGACGAAGCGTGCCCCATAGTGCAAGGTCTTCCTTGTGCACAGCTTCCGTGGATTCAGTCATCATCTTTCGCTGTCCTCGAGTCATGACTTTTCGAGGTGACTCAGCCAGGTTGACATAGCTCAGCGTGTCCTCCTCTTCAATCGCTGACTTGTCAAGTCGGCTCTCCTGGCTTGAGGTGTCCATCGAAGCGCTCTTCTGAGACGAAGTGCAGTTGGACGTCATAGGGCTCGACAATGATGACGTGCTGCTAGGCGAAGTGGCGTCAGTGGCGTTTGAGCTCATGTCCACACTGTCTTCTTCTTGGGCTGAGGAAATCTCTGCCTGGAGTGCAATGTCTGTCTCATCTTCTGTGGAGGGAATGAGACGAATCGCAGGAAGGCCATCACGGTCAACCAACTCCAGATACTGATTCATGCGCTTGCTGTAGACGGTGTGCTCCTCGGTGTCAATCACCAAGCCAAGTGCCTTCTGAGCTCGGGTGCTGAGCAAAAGAGGTGCTTCACTTCCAGAAAGCTCAGTGGATGTGATGGTGCCAGAAGCAATGTCTCCGTTCTTGAGTGCAAAGAGGACAGGAATGCGACGAAGTCCAACCACTTGCACATTGCCTCCAACTCCACGGACTCGACCTTCATGAGGCAACAGCTCAAAGTGCTGTCCAGTCAGCCGCATGTAGTCCTTAATCCATCCAGCACCGTGGCAAGTGCTATTGCATCCAGTGTCAAGGATGCAGAGGAGCTTGTCTTCTCCTGAGGCATGGCCATGGAGTGCCATCTTGGCCGCTTGACCTCTCACCTTGATGTACCTGACATACTCAAGGAGTTGCGGGTTCTTGATCTTGTTGGCTTTGACTTGGCCAAGCAGGTAGGTGCCATAGGAGTGTTCCGTCTCAGCGATCATGCGGAAGGTCTTGCCTTTGCGCTGACCAGTCGTCATTTTCTCAGCATCCCATGCTTCGATATCTTGAACCAAAACATCGCGTGGTCCCAAAGTCGGATCACCCGGTGTCGAAGGTGCCGAACTGGCAGATCCTCTGGTGTTCGGAGTGTGGAACTCCTGAGCTGACATAGGCCTCGGTGGCGTGGACAGAACATGAGGTGATGCCGCTGCCGTTGAAGTCCTCGGGACTGTTGGTGCTCCATAGATCGTGTCCTTGCAGCGACGGTAGATCACGTCCAAGTCGTCCCCCGTGACCACATTGTGAGTCTGCCTCTGGATGCTGATGGTCAAGGTCATCAACTCAAGCACCTTGGATGGTGGATCATCCAAATACCAATCTGCGACAGCTCCAACTCGAAGAGGTGCAATGTCAGCTGCCTTGGCACCAGTCTCACCAGGATTCTTGAATCCAGTTGCGGTCTCTCCGCAATCCATGCATCGCCAGCGCCAAGTCGTGGCTGTGGTGCCTTGGTAGTTCTTGCGAGCATGAGTGCAAGAAGTCATTTCTTTTGTTTCCATGCTCTTGGCAGCATTCTTCTTCTCGAGGTGTAGGATGTAGCCGCAGTCCTTGCATCGGATGATGCTCTGGTAGGCATTGGAGCCAGCCTTGGTGCGATTGGGATGATGGCAAGATCTCTGTTTCAAACTCGTCTCTTGAGCAGGAGGGTTCATAGTGAACCTGCTCATCTGGTCAGGATCTCCATCTCGCAGCATTGCAGCGGTCCGTGCTCGCTGACTTCCAGGCTGAGGATCAGGTTGCTCTGCAAATGGTAGCGGAAGATGATACTCATAGCCTGAAGGGGAAGTCATACTTGGCAATCCAGTCATACTTGCTGGCACGGTCATACCCACAAAAGATGACATACTCGGCGCTGAGGGTGCTAAGCCCGACACCGAAGGCATAGACCATGATGAAGTGCTGACCACGGAAGCAGCATCTCCTTGGCCTTGCAATGCGAGCTCTTGGACCTCCCAGTCAACATCTTCTGGGATAGGCTGATTGTGGCCGTCAGTCAAACGTTGGGCCTGTTGCTGCTGCTGCACACGTGCCTGCTGGATTGCGAGATCCAGCATCTGATCCGCTGTGAGCTCGGTTGAGGTTCCATGGAGAACACCTGAGTGCAGAGATGACGGAGGTGGAACACTGCCAAACTCGTTCACGGCCATGAAAGAAGCCTGGGCCTCCAAGTCAATCTCCGGGTCCTCATACTCAGCAACGGTGAAGTACACGACACGTGGTTTGGCTCCCTTCGAGCCTTTCTTGCCTCCAGTAGCTGTCGTGGCTGTCGTAGTGCCGGTCATAGCAGTGGGTGACTTGCCACCTTTGCCGGCCTTGCTTCCAGGATGCTTCGGGCAGACATAGTCAGTGCTCCAATGACCCATCTGGCCACAGCGACGGCATGTGGTCTTCTTCTTCAACTCTTCAAGCGCTCTTCGACGCTCAAGGTTGTTGGAGCTCTTGCCCTTGCCCTTGTTCCAATGGCGATTGCTCTTGCCACCGGAGAAGCCTGTGTGCCCCTGACTCTGGGCCTTGTTGTGAAGGAACATGGCTTCTGCTTCAAGCTGGATCACCTCGATGGCATAGTCCACAGCTTCTGAGTTGCTCTCATCCAAACCTTCTTCAACCAAGGCCGCATAGGACTCAAAGGCGAAGTCGGCCTCCTCAGCTGTGGATTCGAACTCCCAGTCCTCGGCTGCACCAGTGTAGAATGATGCTGAGGGCTGGTCATACTCTTCAAAGCCACCAAGGGATTGGGATCCTTCATCCCAAGCTTCTTCAGCCACATAGCTCTGCTGCTGGAAGGGCGTCGACCATGTGTGGTAGGATCGGGACTTTCCTTTTCCACGGCCGAACTTGCTGGAGTAGCGCTCTTGCTCATGACGGTGGCGAACTTCTCCTTCATGAACGTGAGGATGTTGAGCAATGAGTTCATTGCACACCTTGGTAACCGTCATGTCGCCTCCAAGAGCCGTGCGGATCAGCAGCTGGTGATCCGCTGAGATGCCAGCCGACATTAGGACCTGCTCCGAGAGGATGGCCTCTGGCAAGGCGAGCTTGTCATCAAGATCACAAAGCATCTTATACCAGGTCCGCCTCCTGAGGAGATAGGAGGTCATCGGCTCTCCGTATTGCCTGCTCAAGGGGCCATGGACTTGAGCTCCTGCGGCATAGAGTTCACGAGCTTCTTGTTGTCGTCGTGGTCGAAAGGCCTGGTAGAGGTGTTGAAGCAAGACTTCATGACCATTTTCACCAGCCAACTTCGTGAGCTCGATCTCTCGGACCACTTGGATGGCTGCACCTGTCAAGCCATCAACTAGGCGCAATCCCAATGGTCCTTGCTTCTTGAGCTCTGCCGGGTCCAAAGCCGCATCGCGAGCAGCTCGAAGGCGAACTCTAAAGGCATACTCCTGCAAGGCAGCTGGTGATCCATCGAACTTTGGAACACCTTTGCCTTCTGTCCCACTCATGAGGTTCTCAGCCTCCTGGAACCGATGCCATCGAAGGCATTCGAGCGCCGCCATCACGCCCCGACGCAAAGGCTAAAAAGGAAGGTGCCCCCAAACGGAAAACAGTGGGTCTGCCGAAGGGTCCCTGGGGAGTGCTAAGCTCCGGTGCCAATATGAAAAGTCGTGACACCCACGTGTGAAAAGGCTTCAAAAGCTGCGCGTCCTTTTGAGCCTGCATCTTGAGCCACAGGCGGTCGTTCATGCCTGTGTGACAGTCGAACCTGCTGGACGGATTGAAGGGGCAACCGCATGGAGTGAGGATTCTGCCAGGTCAACATGTTCCATTTCACACTACATTGCAAGACTCTCCACAACAACTGCTCCTGCAAGCTGCCACGGTGGCTACCAAGGAGTCGGGGCTAGCTCTTCAAACGTCCGTCCTCTTAGGGCCCAAAAAAACAGCGGAATGCATCTTGCCACATGTGGAAAGCCGGCCCAAAGAACCTCCACAACAAACAATTTCCTGGAAGAATTGAAACGTTCAAGTCATAAAATCTTCACTAACCATCTGCCATCAAAAGTTAGTTGGACTCAACATTTAGTTGGAATACTGGCCAGGCAAATATTGGAGATGAGATGGTGCATGATCTGCCCTTTGAAAAATAGACCGTCTTCCCAGGCTCACAAAATATTTTTTCTGCTGTCACAGCCGCTGCTCGTATTGGCAAGCCTCGGCCGCATGAGTGGACCCGCGCCCTTTGGAGTGGCACATCCTTGCCGGTAATTAAGTCTGTAAAATCCTGCTTGCTTCTCAAAGCCTGCAAAAGAATATCGACAAGGTGTGTGGTTCCCCAACGGTATGAAAAGAAGTGAAGGCGTGTTGCCAAGGACAAAGTCACACAAAGTCAACGAGCTGAATCCCGGACCCACGCAGGTCGAACAGGATTGAGCAGACCACACCGATTCAAATGGCCATCGAGGGCATCGAGCTATGACCCAAAGGTTCTGAAGCTCGACTGAGCTGCCCGGGCGCATGGCGCATGGCATCAACAAGATCCTGACAACATGAGCGTGGGCTGAATTCAGGGTCTTACTGAAGGGGCTGCCATTGCTTCATATTGACCAAATGATGTGAAACAAACCAAATATTTCATGTTCTGGACTGAGTGATATTCCCCTTCTATGAATTTGAGTCTGCAGAATGTTGTCCTTGGAGTGTTCCGTATTGAGGTTCTTTTCTTCGTCTTCCATGAGGAAGCCGTGCAGCATCGAACTTAAAATTGTCCATCAACAAAACAATGCCAGCAAATGGTTGGCACCAGATGCTGCAGCTACAAATGGAGGGTGTATTTAGACAGGTCCAGCTGTTTGTGAGGCGGAAGATATGACAGATCTCCACCTCAAAACCCAAACAATATGATGATTTCTTCTCGCCCCAGCGAGACCCCATGAGCATCCTAAGTTGAAGCTAGGACTTGTGAGAACCTCAGGTATTATAACATACTTACATATGGCATGAAAACACGTTGGCGGGTACTTTGGCCACCTTGTCTTCAAGCAAATATAGTGAAATGAGAGGTGTAAAGAACAGTAGTGGATGCTGGTGAATGTGGAAGGTGAAGTTGAATGGTATCTGGATCTTTGGGGTTGCGCAACCAAACTCTGTACAGGTCAAACTCTGAACAAACATCTGAAACATCAAGATCCACGAAAGGATTGGATGACTTTGCCCAAAACACCCCCTGGAGTATCAAAGGCTGGAGTTCCTGAGCATCCCTGCCTCCCTCTATCGCTTGTGCCGCTTTACCTGACGTCCAAAAAACGACAAGTTGTCTCAAGAGATTCAACACGAGTTGTCTCAAGGTATTTCTTGAACACCCGACCTTCAGAGATCGTTGGCAACACATGGGCCGCACTTGACTGTGGCTCCCTGTGGGCCCCAGCGGTCGACTGACCGCACCGACCGGATTGGATTCGCACGGCGACCGACCGCAAGGCCGACACGTCTGCGACCGCGGTCTCCGTGAGCAGCGCTCGAACAAGCACTTGGGACTCCCTCCCCATGTACAGTGCTTAGATAGGACCGGAGGTTCTTGTCTGTGCTAAACACGTCGTAAAATCCATCCAACCCGACACACTCATCAAACTTCTCTCAGGCAGGACCTTTGAAACCTTGGCCATCTAGCTTGCGGATCACCATCCCAGGCCGCCTCTCTTTGCGGAGGCGTGGAAATCGCATATGGGGTTCACCATCATCTCTAAGAGAGGAGCCTTCTCGTCACAAGCCGATGTCCTGACGCGTTCAGCTCAGCCTTGGGCTGTTGGAAGAGTTCGAAAGTGCACACGACCAGAACGAACACAAGACCAGACCATCACCCAAAGCCTTCACCTGCTGCCAAACAGATTCGAACACCTTTGAGCGAATTAGTTATAAAATATTGTAAATACATTTCAGTCTCTGATCCGCGGCTTTGGGAATCTTGGAAAGATCTATATAGACCTTTCGGTCGAGTAGACAGAGGATACATCATTCACCGCACCGAACCTCCTGTTCATCGCATCGCCACTCCCGCAGCTGGGGGTCGGCATTGAGTGGTGCGGGTCTTCCACCTGTCGTGGTTCTTCAGGCCAACACTGAATCCCAACAGCTTCACACCATCTATCTGACGGCGTCGACGGGTTTTTGCGATGGTTGCAAATTGACGGGCCCGTCTTTGGGATCAACATCTGTGTGCAGTTTCCCAAAGCTCCACCCTCCCAAGCAAGAACGGATGGCAAGCGGTCAAAAACAATTGTGGCCAATTCCCTCCACATCTATGCCGACTTGGTCATCCAAGGTGTTCCGTTTGGTTCCTTTCTAAAAGGGAACTCTCTCCACTTGGAACATCCCCAAAGCGTCGGAACCTCGGAAGCCGAGAGGTCGAAGGCATCACGTCCTGAATGGACTTGGTGCACTCTGCACTGAGAGTCACCCTCTTTCTGGGCCATGCACAAGAGGCGGAAAGCGGAACAAGAAAATAAGTGCAAAGAAAAGGAGCCAACGAGCCTGGCGTGATTCAAACCTCACGACCGAACCACTGCAGTAACACCCTGCCCCCAATCAATCCAAGACACGTCCGGCGAGTTCTGTCGAAAGCTCTCTAACATCTGTCCTCTCCAGGCTGAGTGTCGCGGGACGCCTGAAAGAGGTGCTGCAGCGCTGAGTGTCGCTACCAGGGCCATGAGAGGTGGTTCTTTGATTGGGTTGCCGTGTACCAAGTGCCTAAGTGACGCCCAGAAAGCATCCAGTAGCCTGGAAGTTGTAGCAAAAAGGGATGCTCTTGCCCTCGTTTGATGCCAGTTCTGACTTCAACATCTGGCCTGAAGAAGATAAAAATCAAACTCAAGCGCCACAAGTGGACGGCGCATCTCATTTTTCAGCCTAAACCTTCCCCAAATCATTTGTTTAATGATGCGTTGGACGTCGTACCTTATTGATTGCGTTTGGCCTGAAAACCCCTGAAAGCTCACTAACTAGCCAATCAAATGCTTGCCTTTTGGGAGTTCGAGGAAGCTTCTGAGCTGCCACAGAAGCCACAAATCTTCGATTTGAGCTCCCAGGCCGTCAAGTCTTGCTTCGCCACCTGCGGTTGGGGGAAGAAAATGCGTCAGAAATAATTCCCCAAAAAATACGTGTCCACGAAAGGAATTTGAGGAGTTTCATGGCATACCTTCCTTGCGCAGGTGTCATAGGTGTCCCGTCGATGCGCTAAGAACCGATCGCGGTGCAGCGAACGACCAGTAACGGGCCACGTGGTTTTCCCGCGACGCCTGGGATTCCGAAGCTCTCCAGTGTCACATGGAGCTGGCGCACGCAAACGTGCTACTTAGGCGATCCATTGATGTTGTTGGACTTTGCTCTGCAAAGCCCAGCAGCAAAATACTTCATCCAAGGGAGCGTTGTGCTCAGCATGGCCTTGCAAATCGTTGATGTCAATTCCAACAACCGAGTCAATCAACTAAGCCCAAGCTGCTCAAGCACCATCCTTGGACTAAGCTGCCCAGGCACCACCAGAACCGAGTAGATCCCACAACTCCAAAACTTTTGGGAACAAACTTTGGAGGTGCCTGCGCTGATCCGGGCAAACCAGGGCAATTTCGGCCCTGATGCCCGGAAAATTGTACACTTTGCATAGTGAATCTAAAGATCAACGGGTCAAACCTCAAACAAGCAAGTGGAATTTCATGTGTGTGTGCTGCCAAAGTCACTCCACCTAAAGCCGTTTCATGAACTAAGTGGAGACCCACTACCTCGGTGTTGAAAAACTTGGGCACGCCCAAGTGCAATTCCTCCGCTGCGTATCGCTGCGGAACATCCGTGCAAAGCACCGGATCAGTCTCACTCAAGGAGGCGCAAAACTCCGGATCTGGGCACTTGTGAATGTGCGACTCAATACAGGATACTCCTCCACTGAAGGATCCCATTAATTTGTATTTTCAGTCAAAAACTCGGATGCCCAAAACTGTTCGTCGCACATTCACATTGGCACTGGACCTGTGGCGTAGAAGGCAATCGAGATGATAAGCATGATCAACCGCGTTCCTAGCAGTTTCTTCGTGTGGTGATGTCGAAATACTCCTGAGACACCGCAAGCGACTACGGCTTGGGGATGGATTCCTGGTGCAGGTGTTGAGTGTTGACACCGTACATTTGGGTGTCCAGCAACCTCCTCCTCTTGTTCAACACTGCACTCTCCCCCTGTTGCTGTCGAGGCTCCAGAGTTGGTTTGGCTCTCACCTTGGCCAAGAAGGATCAAAACCGAATCTGCCAGTGGTCAAAACAATCCAGAGCTTCAAGTCATGTTTCTGCCGGTCTTTTTCCACTGATCTAGTTGGGTCTTCAGCATCTTACTTCGTGACTTCATTCTGATGTGCGATATACAAATGCATAGGTCAAATTCACGGTCTTATACAAAAAACAATTAGAGAGAGAGAGAGAGACAGAGAAAGATTCACCTCAGCCACAAACGAAAAGGAGTAAATCTTTCATGCCAGTCCAGGCACTGCTCACTGGATGACGACCCCAAGTCATCAGTGTCATCATCGGCGTCATGCTCCCGCACCAGCTCATAAGGAGAGCACCTTGAAGCTACAAACATGACCGAAGTGACTGAAGTGTGGATTCACAAGAGTCGGGACTGTAGAAGCAAAAGGCAAAAGAAAATGGTCCGAGCATGTGACAAAAATAGGACTCAAAAAGCATCAGCATGCTCCAAGCCAAAGCGCCAGCACATCGTATCGTGATCATCTTCGCAACAGCCGCAGCTCGTGAAACAACAGCGGTGCTTCCGAGACCCCTGGTTTTCTCTCACAGTGTCCCAACTTGGCCGCAGGCAATCTGCTGTCGAGCAATACACAAGGTAGAGAGGAAGGATCAGGAGCCAATGCACGCTGTTCCAGATCACGAACAACCACATGGCGAAGTTGGAGTCCGAACCTTCTGTGTGACTTGCTAAGTCATCAGGCAAATGCTCTTGGATATCCAGGTGATGATGCCAATGGAACCAATTCCAAATAGCGACCGCCTCGAGCTCCATGGCGGGAAGGAGCAGGAAGACATAAGCCACAAGGAGGTAAAGGTCGAGCATGGATTCATAGGACTTGGAAGGAAGCTTGTCATTTATGAGGTACTTAGTGGCCAAGATCGCAAGCACGAATGCAATGATGATCTGCGTCCGATCACCTGGCTGCAAGATTCAGGTGTCATGAGTGACAGTTGTGACAGGAAAATGGCGATAGTTTCTTGTCATCTGTGTGTGTGTGTGTGTCAGTGCACTTCTACATGCAAAAAAAGGCATAAGGCTGCCTCAGACTGCTAACTGATTGTGCCTTTTGATCTTTCTGCACCAGCTTACATGAAAACACCATCACAATCGATTCCTCGAAGATGTGTGGTCCAGCACTCTAAGTGGTTCTCCCACAAGCAATTTCTTTAAGTCTATCATTGGGACTGTACATCTGCGCTCAGCATCAAGACTGCTTTGGCATGACGTCCTGCATTTGGCCCGCCTGAATCTTTCATGCCCAAGATGAAGCAGCTGAAGGACGCTAAGACCAACAAGTAGACCAGAAAGACAATGTTAACCATATATTTTTGAGGCTTTCGCTCCGCATGGATCATGACATGGATTTGGGAATAGGTCCGGCCCGCTTTGGACCCGTTCGTTTCCTTCTCTGTGGCTGTCCATTCCTTCTGCTCTGTCTGATCCACCTTGAACTCTGATAAGTCCGCCACATAGCCTCACGAACGGTCTGAGGTCAAAATGTTCAACACAGATAATCAGGCTGAGGCCTGAAAACAGCCTGCCCAGCTAAACCAAACGAGACAGAACGCAACGAAGACGACCAATCGTGACAGAACGCTTCAAAGCATCTAACAGCCCCTCGACCATTGAACAGCTTTTGAAATTGAGAAGCATGTGCTGGGTTCGGCTGCGTCCACCACCATCTTCACGTGTGGAGCTGGCACCCGGGCAGTAATGTAGAACTGCAAGAGCTGCCGATCGAAAGGGAAACGTCGCAGCTCCATATTCTCCTTAAAGGTAGCGATCATCTTGCGATAGAGCATCACTTCGCCTCGGACTGGCGCTCGACAGACGGGAGTTCATGGGACTTCATTCTGACTTTCACGTGTAAAAGAAACATCCGATTCAAAAACAAGAAGCCTTTATCGCCATCGTTGAGGTGCCAGTCCTCAAGCAAAACGTGCACCTCACCCATGAGCTTCGTGTAGCTCACCTTGATCTCTCCAAATTTCTTCAAATTCGGCTCTTCTTTATGGACGTAGCTCTCCGTGATGAGTGTTTCCTTGCATTGCAGCCAAGAAAAAAATAACTCGGCAGCAGTTTCACTCACGACTGCTCCCTCCATCCCTGTCCCTCCCTCTCATTTCCCTGCTCTCGGCTCTCATTGTCTCGTGCACTCAAGAAACCTTCATTTCAACACCATCCACCACGGGCTTGATGTAGTGCTGAGCTTTCACCCTTCGGTAGAAACCCTCCACGAAGGGCAGCTGACAGCATCCAGTTTCTTTTGGACAATTGCAAGTGTTCGGATTGCACTTCTGCTGCAACCCTGGCATGCTGCTGCCTCTTGGCATCCACACTCTGGTCTTGTATTTCCTGCAAGCTCAAGGAACTGATGACACTAAAAAGAACATCTGATGACAGCCTTCCCTCGCGACCTTTTCATGAAATATGATGTCCAACTTGCTGCATCTGCGGGCAATACAAAGATCACACAAGTTATAGCAAGAGGTTGATTGGGCCTTGCTTTATGTTCTTCTGACCCTTGGTGAGCCGATGATTAAAAGCTTCTTTGTTGGCGGATTGTTGTGGTAGTACTACTGCTGGTACCACTGATGGCTACAGAGCTACCGCTGGTCCCCAAACAATTCGACTGCGCAGAACAGAAGATGAGAAGATGAAATGATTGCCGTGTCCGGCAACTCCACAGCAAACTCTGGCGTGGTGGGGAGGAAAGACATCGATGTTGAAGGAGATCTGTTGCACACACAAAAAGTGGTTGCTGTTTGGTTGACAGCCATCCAAGACGGGCAACTCCTACGTGCCTTCACAAGATCGACTTCAAAGCCGCATCCGGCAAGCAGGTTGACAGGCAGCTTAGTGTCTTCCTCTGTCTGGCTTGTGTTGCTTGTGTTTTAAAACCACTGCAACTCAGAGTGTCCCAGTTACCCCCACTGGTGGCTTGGGAAACGCGTCGCGGAGCCAGTGTCCCGCCTCAGCCGTGGATCCGTCCAGCGGAAATGCACGTCGAACTCCACGGTGAAGGTCTCCTGGTGCAGGTTCACGTCCAGGATCCTGGTCTCAAGCAGGTGAGAAGGGGCCAGCTGGAGACGCGTGCCAGCTGGGGGAGGCTGAAGCAAAGAAGTGAATGATATGATACGATATGATGATAACATCTTATTTCAAGGTCGACCAGCTCATTCTGGCTCAACAGCACTCTGGTCAAGAAAAAGTCTGACATTAAGCAATACGACAAAGATCTGATGAATGCAGACCCGCACGTTGACATCCTTGTCACTGAACAAGTGCGGGGATCCACCTTCCGTATTGTCTCGCACTTCACGTTGAACTTGCAGGGCTTCACGTTGCATATCTCTCATCTCACCCAAAACCGTTTCCAACTTGTCTGCCAGCATGGAGGCGTGTTGTGGAGAAGTATCACGGTTGAGAATCGACATGCAGTTCACCCTGCAGGTGAACACCAAAGTGAACTGCTCAGGCTTCGCAGCATGCACGAACTGAGCCAATGAGATTCGAACAAATACAACCGACCGTATTGGAGAAGCTTTGACTTTCGGTATTGGAAGAAGGATCCACACATGCTTCCGCTCGGACCCCCACCCGCTTCAAACTTACTCGAAAACTAGCGATTTAGTGCTCCAATCCACGTGTGAGCATGACAACTCCACAGAGCCCTTCGCGGATGAAGTAACTTGCAAAAAATGCGGCCAGAGTTGAGGGAATGCCTTTAAGAAGACTGTACAGTTGGCCCTTGAACAATCATCGGCCAGTTGGAGGGTTAATCTCTCACTTACGGGGAAATCCTTTGAACACCAGTGGAGAACCGACGTCAGGCACAAAAAGAACCGTAGAGCACAGGGACTGGGAATTCTTGTGGAACTCCCTCCTGGACCCCTAATTACCAGCCTGAGCACTGAAGGACTCAAGGACTCCTGGTGGAGGATGGTGATCTACTCATCTGCCTCCGGCCATGCTTCATTTCGGGTTACACAAGAAACGCGTTTTACCGTGGTTTGAGGCCTCCCACGAGTTGGTACCGTTTTACAGTACTCCTGCAACATCTTCAGGAAGAACCCCAAAGCTTTGGCCTGAAAATGCAGAGACCTTTCGAGCCTTTCGGACGAGCTCCGGCCACATGGTCTAAACCGCCGCTTTGATGGTCAAACACTCGGAGGGTCTCATAAGCATGTCCAACCGACTCAAGCCGACTCCCGACTCCGGCGATACAGCTTCCCTGCACTCCCTACACTTTGATTCGCTCTGGATACGAAATCCAGACGTCCTCACCTTGCACTTCGCTCCGGTCGCACCTGGGGAGGGGGTCCGAGCTCGTGAACGGCCGTGAGAGCGGTCCGCCGTGCGACACGTGGGTGGCAGGGGTCCGAGCTCGTGGCAGTTTGTGCAGCTTGCAATGACCGGGAGATTCATGCGCGACGATCTGTGGAGAAGTCACATGCCCTTTCATATGGCATATGGCCCAGCTGCGTAGCTAGGGGCAAATAGTTCGATTGGATCAAAATCAACTTGTTCTGCACCTCAGGACACTTTCGGTTTTCTCCTTCCTCCGTCTTTCAGGACTGGGATTGGATCTGTTTGGAGGAAGAAATACAGAACCCATTTCAATTTCTGGTTGAGCTCCCCTCCCACGGTTGCCTCCCTTAAATTAAAAGCTGATGGCCTGAAGAGGCCATCATGTGCCCCACGAAGCGCCTCACCGGATGAACTGATATCCACGACTCTGCTCATTCAGGACCAGTTCCATCCTGTCCAGCTAGGACTTGGCCCATGAACAGTTCATGTGGGTCTCACTGGAGCGTCACCACGCTAAAGCTTCGCTCGACCATCTACCAGTTCCTCAACATGTTTTCAGTTCCTACATGTGTCCTCTGTTCCAACATAGGTAGGCGTTACATAATGCATCATCACTGTGACAATGTCCCATAGGAAATCAGCTATTCAGTTCTTCAGACATCTTGGGGCCAGAAAGTGATTTCCCCGCGTAGATCCTTCAACGAACATGCCAGGTGCTGGAAGCTGGAACGGGCTGCAGGGAACACGGGGGGAAACCTGCTTTTGGAAACATGAGAATATGTTCAGGGATCAGCCAGACTTCAGCAAGACCCAGCTGTGTGCCGGCGGCCGTCTACGTGTCGCCAACGTCGGCCTCAACTCGTTTTCCCTGGAAAAACGACCGACACGCGGAAAGGGTCGTCTCTGTTCTTCAAAGAACCAAATGAAATCCAAATATAAAAGTTAACATCACCAAATTGAAACATTACAAAAACGTAAGGCATTTCACTGCTGCTGAAACGTCAAAAAACTTGCCGGCCTTCAAGCAGAAGTCCATGGCACCAATTCGCTCCAAAAATATTTGAGTCTATTTTCACGAATAATCTGAAGTCTATGTAGATAAATAACATCAAATGTGTTTAATTTGTTTGACTAAAAGTGAAAATACACTATTCTTATCCACTTATCTTGTAGTCAGAAAACAGTCCAACCTGATCTTAGAGGTAAGAGAGGCCTTTCTTGAGAGTGGCTGCAGGTGACTGGTTTGGATGCAGCAGGTGGTTCAGCAATGAGTGGCGCTTCAGACATTCACTGACGTGAGGTGGATCATTTTGGACTCTCCAATTGAAGAAGATTGGCTTTGAGGCAATCTCTGCAGTTTTGCGCTGCAGCTGGAAACACAGCAGCATCATCTTCACTTCACAGCTTCAGAAAAGCTCCAGAGAAAGCGTTTCTTCATCCCTTTTTGAATCAGAACAGGCTCAGCGAGTGAGCGATTCTTCAGCAGCTGAACCTACACCTGGGATTCCTTCGGAATGGAACAGCTCCGAACGGCTCTGAACGAGAGCTGGAGAGCGGGTGACACTTTAAAAGCCTTGAAACTTTACAATTTGGTATTCTTGAAAGCCTTGACCGGCACGTCATCACCACCGGCACCTTTTTCACCAGGCTCCTGGATCAGCTGGGCGGCGTCTCCATGCCCGTGATGCAAATCTCCTTGAAGATGGAGATGAAGTCCTTAAACTCCATCCAAAAAATCCCATCATCCTCTGCCTCCAACTTCAAAGCTTCGGCCACTTCTGGATTGGCCTCCCACTCTTCACTTTCATCCGACCAGGCACCCGACCACTCGCCATGGCCCCAGGGATTTCGACAGCAAATCATCTTGAAGTCCCCGACTTGCTTTGCATGAAGCACCGAGTAGCTGTGCATGTAGCAGAGGCCATCGGGTCGAAGGCCTGTTCGGCCCTTCTCACCATAGCCAATGCCCACAGTAATGAGGTACTTCTTCTCTGCAAATTCCTGGAACTTCTGCCACATGAACTCCTCCGGCTTCTCCACTCCCTCCACCTCTTCCACAATTTTCTTCTTTACACTCGCCGAATGGTACCAGCGCTCATCATCACCAAGTTCGTAAAGAGTATAGGTCCAGCCCGCCGCTGTGATCATATTGATCATTTCCTTCCCATCCCTTGAGGTGGAAATCCAACCTTCCTGAGCATCCGCAGGTTTGGTTCCCTGGTACTTGAACTTCAGCCGCTTCCCCTGCCGCTCCAGTTCATACAGACACTTCCCCCACTCCACGGTTCCTCGACTTTCGCTCGTGGGATCGCACTCCGCGGTGACCGGCATGGTGCGCTTGGTGGAGATCACCGTTTGTCCATCGTGCCGACGGAAGTGGCCATGCAACTGGCCTCCGGTGAGAGTGGTCATATACCTCACTGCGCCACCCCAATGCGAATTCGAACTGGCATTCAAGTTCCAATAGGAGCCACACAACTTGGCAAAGGCCTTCTCTAAGAGTGGAGCCCAAAGTGAATGCTTGGCCTTCAAGAAGATGGGTGTGTTTCCGATGCAGGGGACATAATCATCAATCTGGAAGATCTCCCATGCCCTCTTCTCTGTCATGTACAACCAGATTTCATACTTCCCATCAGCGGGGTCCTTTGTCTTGAAGAGGCTTTGCAAGTACGATCCAAATTCACCCACAGCAGCGATACAGCTAATGAGAGCACAGTTGCCAATACTTCCTTGGCTAAGATCATATGGTGCTTCTTCATCATAGAGAGGCCGGTTCGGATAGACATCAGCCAATCTGCGCCACACAATTTTGTGACCATATTGCCTGACGAACGTCTCACCGATGTTCTCAGCCGTATGTGGGAAATCTGGGTCAACCCATCCGGGGGAATCCGGGTCCCCTGCCCGTTCAATCCGGGCATCTTCAACTTCCATGAGTCCATCCCAGAGGCAATGATCTGGAGAAAAGACGGCTGTCTCCTTGGAGAATCCCTCCGGAGCTGCATCTTTGAGACCAAATTGCCATTTCTGCTGCTTCTCATTGTAGACACACACGTGGGAGTCATCGTCTGCATAGACTGGCCGTCCATCCTGAAGCTGGCTCTGCTTGGTCAGCTCACAAACGACGCTGGGTGAGACTACAGACACACTTTCAGCTGCATGAGCTATCTGCTCCTCAGGGCTTTCCTCAGCGGCAACCGTGCAGCTCATTCCATCATCTCTCCTGTACTTCCCGTTGACATAGGAGACCCAGTACTCACCGTCCTGAGTCATATGGGGAGCTCGAGTGGTCTTGAGATAAGCGGCGGTATTCTTGGACTTGCCGGGCGTGTAGTAGATCTTCCAGGCTTTGTTTGAGACAGCATAGTAGAGAGTCCTCTTTTGCTTAGAGCAGTAGAAGGTGGGACGACGTCCACTGATTCTATCCTGCACCACATAGACTCCATTTAAGCCTTTGTGCGAAGAGTTGGAAATCGTCAGCTTGAAGTCACCCTTCTTGTGCTCTCCAATCTTTGTCCTTTGACCATCCTCTGCAAAGACCCAGCCAACAAACTCTGCGATGCCAAGCTGCTCATCTCCGCTGTTGTCGGCCTTGGCCAGCAACTCGTCCACGGCCTTGTTGTCCCAAGTACCTTGTAGTCGCTCCGGCTGAGTACCGGTCGGTTGTTCAACAACGGTGTTTTGTGCCTCAAATACACGGTGTTTTGAATCAAACAAGTAAAAGCCTTTCAACCCCCTACTCAGTGACGATATCCACGAAACAGGAAGTATCCAGATATCCACGAAACCAGACTCATCGGGATCCGTTCTACACGAAATCGCGCGGCTCTGTCCGCCCTCGCCCCGCTGCTCTTTCCGCGCGCCTCCACCCAGAGCTCTCAGCACTCCCCGCAGCTCATCGCGATTGATGGAGCCCGAGCCATCCGTGTCGAAGCGCTTGAACACATCGATCACCGCCAAGCTGTAGGCCATGCCAGCGACGCGACGGCCCGGAGACGCACCGGCGACCTACAAAGAGTTTGGAAGAGACGCATGGAATATGCTTCGCCAATCGACCTGGAAAGTGTCAAAAAGCTAATCAATTCCGTTGACAAACGTAGCAAAGGGAAACCACTTTGCTTTACAACTCAGACCAGTTCTGTTCCTGTTCTTTGGTCCGAAGTTCTGTCTTTCAGTCCAATGTTCGCTTGCAATGCAGGCCTTTTCACTTCGCCAGTGCAGCAACAGTGCATTTAGCCAGCTTGTTGGCCAGCCTCAGAGTAAATCCATTTCGGGGGACTGAGGTCTTGGACGCGTTACGAGGCCTCCGGCAAGCTTGAGGCCAAAACGGAAAGATCAGAAGCTGAGAAAAGAACAAAATATGGAGGAAGCTACAACACGTACCATGCCATCACCAAATGCAATTGGTTCTATCTACTTGGCCTTTAAGGCAGCCGCGGACTTCTGCAGCTTCCGCAGGTCAAGCCTTTGATCAAACTGCGTGCGGATGCAAAATGGTTCCGAAACCACATGTCGCCCACAACACGAGATTCACACATCTGACAGACACTACCCATACCAGCTGTCCTGCAACAACTCGTTCCCAACGGTGAGAGCAATCAAACGTTCACGTGAAGAAGCCACTCCAACAGCGGTTTGAATAGACCCTTTAGAGCTTCAAACAGTGCCCTATCTCACTTCCTCACTTCTTGTGCCCTCCGTCCAAAACTCCACACGAAAGAGTCACAATTGTGGCATTCAGTTCGAACAAACCATTGGAGCGACACTACACCGTCCGTCCCTCCGCCCCTAGCTTTCCTTCTCACTGCAGCACACCGGCACACGCCGCAAGCAGCTGGCTGACGTTAAATTGAACAAACACCCCTCAGCCATCTGGCTTCTATACAAGACACATTGTGGTTTGGCACCTTCGTGCACAGTCCTACATTGGTCCAAAACCAAAAACAAAAACTACATGTCACATCCACGAAAACTCTGGATGCCATCGCACCATCTGCCCATCTCTCAGCATCCAAAGGAATCTCGCCAAATGCATTCTACGAAGGAATTCTGTGCAGACCAGGTTCCAAAGGCCTTCAGTTTCCACTTTCCGAGACCTTCTCCGCAGTGGACGCCTTCGCTTGGGTCTTGAGCATCTTACTTTTTGGGCCCAACTTGCTCTTCTTTCGCTTCCGCCCAACCGGGCGCGGTTTCGCTCGAAAGGGATTGGGCCACTTGGCCCAGGCGCTGGGTCCCAGCTCCAATTCAGCCTCTGTGACCAAGGCGCTCTCCAGCGATTGGCGGATCTCGGCCTCCTTGAGATTTACATCTGAAGAGAAAAGAAAAAGAAACGAAAATAGACCATGAAACACATGAACAAAATCACAATAAGGAGCATGTTGTTATTCGCTTCTTTTGGGGGGGGTCCGTTATAATTCTTTTGAATGTATAGATGTGTGAGGTTTTTGGGGTATTTGGTCTATGAGTCTATGCCCTCCTTGAGGTTCCGTCCAATGAAGACCACTTCCTGGCGCCGATCTCCATAGGATGCGCTCTTGTAGCGCTCCGGCGTGTCCGGAGGCCACTCCGCCAGCTCCACCGAACCATGCAGCCACGGGGCACCGTTCTCGATGCTCACGGCAGCACCGGCGGAATTGAGAACCAGGGCGGAGGCGTGCATCCCAGCGATCCAAAGTACACCCTTGGAGCGCAGCACACCATCAAAGCCTTCGCTAAACAACTGGTCCAAGCGCTTGGGATGGAAGGGCCGCTGCGCACGGAACACGAAGCTGGAGATCTGGTACTCCTCGGTCTCGGGCACATGATTCCCAGCCAACTCCTGGAACCACCCGGGCATTTGCTCAGCTTCGGCCATATCAAAGCTGCGAGTGTTCAGCAAAAGCTTGAGGTCCACCTTGCCAAAGGTTGAGTGGATGACCTTGGCCTTTGGATTCAATTTTTTCAGTAGAAGTTCAAGCTGTGCCACTTCATCTTCTTTGATCAAATCGATCTTGTTCAACACGATCACATTCGCACACTCCACTTGATCTGCCAGCAGTTGCGCAATCGTCCGCTGGTCCGCTTCCGCGCCCAGCGCCGGGCGGTCGCCCAGCAGATCCGTGGTACCGTAGTCCTTCAGGAAGTTCATGGCATCCACCACCGTCACCAGCGTGTCCAAGCGCGCCACCTGCCCCAACAACTCCTGACCTTCGTGCTCAGCCACAAAGGTCGTAGCCACGGGCATCGGCTCGGAGATGCCGGTGCTTTCGATGATCAAATAGTCAAAGCGCTTCTCAGCAGCTAACTTATTCACATTCTCAATGAGGTCTCCTCGTAAAGTGCAGCAAATGCACCCATTCTGCATCTCAATCATCTTGTCTTTACCGGTCAAGACTTCCGTGTTGGACTTCACCAGCATGGCATCCACATTCACTTCCGCCATGTCATTGACGATCAAAGCAACACGAAGACCCTCCTGGTTTTCAAGCACATGTCGCAGCAAGGTCGTCTTTCCCGCGCCCAGAAAACCGCTCAGCACAGTCACAGGCAAGAGCCCATCCGCGACGTCCGCTTGCGCCTGCGCCTGTGCCGGTGCGACGTCGTCTTCCCCTTCTTCTTCGTGTTCATCGTCTCCGAAGTCCATGGCCACGAACTTCTGCAGCTCATCCAAAGGGATGTGGTCCACGGTGATCAAAAACCTGTGAGGCTGGGAGCCTTCTCCAGCACTGTAAGGTGCTCGATGCAGGCAAGGCCGCTTCGTCAATTTGCCTCCCTTCATGATTGACACGTCACCTGAGCAGGGCTCAAAACAAATCCAGAAGTAACTTTCCCTGAAAACCAGGTGGTTCCAACAAAGCAATTTGGGGATTTATAGAAACTACAAGAGCCTTGAGTGGTTGAGTAAGCTCCATTTCAAAAAGTCCCTAAAGGAATGAATCCTTCGCATGTCTCACCTGCTTCTGTCGTGACCTCTCCTTTGCTGACCCGCTGATTCCAGCTCTTGATCACCTCACTCGCTTTCTCAGCACTGAGGTCTGGATTCTCTGCCAGAGCTGGGATCACACCCTCACATGACTCATAGAAGCCCCAATCCACTTCCGTTTGCTCCGCCACCACCGTGCCCTCACCGGCCAAAGTCATGGCGAAGCGCAACTCCACCCAGTCATCGTGGTATTTGGTACAAGCTCCGTCTTGGTTGACTTCCAGCTTGATCTTCCAACGCAAATTACTGTCCTCACCACCGTCCTCACCTTGCGGCTTCTCCATGCATGACCGGTGCAGTTGCATGAGCTCTTGGAGCATTTCGAAGAGCGCCTTGGTTGCCGAGGAGCGTTTGGCCACCTCGGACTGCTTCACTCCTTCATCTGCCAAGGTCTGCGCACACTCTGCAAAATCGGCCTCCAACTGCCTTTTCAATTGCTCAGGGAAGGATTCCCCATCTAAAGCCTCATGACCTTCGTAGTAGCAAAGTTGATCCTTCACAGGCTCGCCAAGGCTGCAGAACTCTTCAGCCCAGCTCAACAACTCTTCATTGCCACGGGCCTTGCTCACAAAGCCTTTCAGCAGCACAGCAGTCTCATCTGAGCGCACAAGCTTGGCGGCGCTTTCGGCCCCTCCCTCGGATGCAGTCAATACATTCACCGCACATGGCTTCGCCATTCTAAGATTCGAACGTGTGGAACTGTATGTCTTTTGGTTTCGATAGACCCAAGGAATGGACAAGCCACAAGGAATTCCAGAGGAACAAGACGTAAGAAGACTTGGAAGACCTTCATTCCTGCCAATCTCTTGCATCACTGTATTGGTTCCCGATACCCTAAGCCTAGTGCCAAACACATAAAGGTCAAAGAACGGCAACGGAATGACAAGCACATTCTCTCGCCATCTTGTTCTAATCATAAGAAGTGGTGGCCGTTCACAATCTTTGGTCCTCAATGTTTCTGCAGCACCTCAAAAAGGACATGCGATACTAGCAACCAAATGTTCAAATGGCAATTTGCACACAGTTCTCCTCAGTTGGCATCTGCTAGTCTTTGTCTTGCGATCAGGTTATCTCCAATACAACCCAACCTGGTGTACAATCCGTGGGGACCGGGGACCGGGCGCGGCGTCGCAGATCTGGCGCCGGCCGCCGATGTGGTGCGCCGTTCGATCTCCTTCGATCGGCGGCGCCGTACACCATCGAAGGCTCCAATCTCCGACTGCAGCGAACAACATCGGCTTACTTTTCCAAACATGGTTCCGACGTATGGTTCCAAAGCCATACTCATCCAAAAGGTCTGCGACCGGTGAGGCCAGTCTCGCACGACCTCACCGATACGACCTCACCAACGATACGGGGCCGCTTTCCAAGGATCAATTCCTCTGGCAAATGACATCCACAAAAGATAAGGGAAAAGTTTCGCCTCAAAAAAAAATGCGCTGGCTTAAGGTACCTGCCAAGCTGAGCAAAGCATCCGCGTTCGGTTCAACCTGAACGCAAGCAAAACAGGACGGGATTGGATGAACTGATCACATCCCAGCCAGCTGAGGCAAAGCAGCTGATCAAATTGTTGGTGGATGATTGACACCAAGTTGGAGGAAGCGAGATCTTGGGATTCTGCTGAAACGTCAAGTGGAGACAGGGCGGGCAAGGGGCTTCGATCCAAGGTTCTTCGATTGCGCTTCGATCGGACCGAAACCGAGCCCTGCAACGTGGATCTCTTGACAAACCCTGTGACTGCAAAGTGTGTGTCTGAAGCGCTTCTCTCACATGTTGTTTCATCTATATACATAGAAGCAAAAAAGGACGTGAATCAAAAGCGTTCTTGAATGCAGGATCTATCACGGCCGGACTGAGAATGGCTGGCCTCCAAGTGCAGTGCCAGCAGCCATCAACCTCAATACCTGACGCGCATATCAGATAGATATTGTGTTTCTCTTTCAGTGGCACCAAGAAATATGTGCTGTAGCACAAGTTGGAGCATTTGGCAACTTCGAAGGAGGCCGAAACAAGGCTTGAAAGTCTATAGTGATTAGTGCGAAACATTGATCGATGTAGGCTGTAGGCCCACACCTTTTCAACCATCTCCGAGCAACCGGAGGTCCACTGAGCAAGTACTCAACACTTTTCAGTCAGCACTCAGCCAGCACGCACAATGGACTATTGAAAAGGTTTGCCTCTGGCTGTTGAAAACAGGGTTCCGCCAATGGACATTCTGGTCGATCAACACTGCTTCACTACATCGCTTGAGCCACCAAGCACGCCAAGCCCTCCGAGGCCACGCCCTGCCTCCCAGAAATGTCTCCACTGGATGTTGAGCTTCTTGACACTCCTGCCGCCGAAATAACTGGACCCTCATTACTTGACTTCAAAACCGTTTGGCACCCGAGTATGGACTCCAAAGCAAGTATAGCGCTGGAGTTCAAAAATCAAAAACGGTTCGGCACCCGAGTTTGGACTCCAAGTCAAGTTTGGCGCCGGAGTTAAGAAATCAAAACGGTTTGGCACCTGAGTATGGACACCAACACAAGTTTGGAGCTGGAGTTCAAAAATCAAAAACAGTTTGGCACTCAAGCTCGGGCTCCAAAACAAGTTTGGAGCTGGAGTTCAAAAATCTAAAATGGTTTGGCACCCTAGTTTGACTCCAAGACAAGTTTGGAGTTCAAAAATCAAAAACAGTTTGGCACCCAAGCTCGGGCTCCAAAACAAGTTTGGCGCTGAATTTAGAAAGTCAGATTGCTTTTGTCAATGGTGTCTTTGAAGTCAGTTTTTTCTACTTCCGTATCTGTTCCTGTCACACTGTTCTACTTGGGGTTCTCCGAAGTTGCCAATCTTCCAAAAGCCAAGGTACATGAATCGGGGGGGCTATGTTTGGGTTTGCCGTTTTTACAAATGGTTCTTTGCCTGTCCAAATTTGTTTCTCTACCACACCTATCTTTTAGATGCTGACTCTGTTCCAAAGACACACATGTTGCAGAAATATCTCGAGTGTCCACTGGGATACAATGACTGGGACGCTTGCATCGCACAGCCAGTGTTTCATTTCGGAAACTTTGGGATATGTTTACAATATCTGTCCTTGGCATCAAACGGAGATCATGGCAAACAACCCAAAGCTCTACAAAATGACATTGCAGCCACCATCTGCAAAGACTACAAAATGATCTGTCAGCCTTTCATACACACATGTAGACCCAATGATACAGCTAGCATTGGCATAGTTCTTCTTATTTGATTGCTCCTTTCTTGCTTTCATGTCTGTCTTTCTTGGGGGGGAAAAAAAGCCGTGAAAAAGAACGACACCATCCCAGCATCCATCGGCGAAGAAGCGAGTCGCAGGTGACTCCACCACGATCTACTGCGAACACGTGGGGGGGCGGATCCGACAGTTCCAGCTGGACCCAAAGTCGAACCCGAAGAGCCTTCCAGTCAACCTGCGCCAAATGGCGTCCGTCTCGAAGTCCGAGAGCCTAGATGAAAAGTCTAAGCCCATGCCGATGGAATTCGCAACAGAAATCGAGTGATGTTGAAATTGGTAAAACACGGATGTTGCGGCGAAGGAGTACACAATGCAGGGGTGCATCAAACTGACCTGAAAGACATGTCATTTTTCTTCTGCTGCCAGAACAAAAAGAAGATCCACTCGTATCTAAGATGCTAAGAATGGCTGTGAGACAGGCCACTTCGGCGAGCGGCGATTCCCCTTCTGAATAGCTCAGGCGATTCAGGTGATTCAAGCAGTCATGCAAATTCTGCATGAGGTGATTCAACCCGAGCCCCTCAGGCGAACTGAACTTGACGAAGATGTAGAAACTGTACACGATCAACTTGAAGACGAACTGCTTGAGTTCCTCTTCTTCGACTTGCGAGACTTCTTGGAGGAGGAAGAAGAAGAAGACGCCTTCCTCATTCTCTTCCTCCTTCGATACCTTCTGGGTCCGCGCCGACTGGAAGTTCGCCGCCTTCGACCGCTACTTCGCCTCCTCCGAGAAGGGCTTCGTCTTCTCGAGCTCCTTCTCCTCGCGCTCGCATGGCTCCTAGGCCAAACGTGAAGGCCAACCATCGCTATTGGGGCTGGAGGCCATCGCTTCTAACAGCTACGAACGGGGCTCCTGGCTACTAGGAGCAAAGATGCTACTAACAAGAAGCTACTAGGAACAAGTGCATCGCTAGTAGTAACAAGTGCCTTACTAGTAGTAACAAGAAGCTACTAGGAGCAAAGACGCTACTGGGCGTGAAGGCCATCGCTTCTAGCTACAAGGGGTCCATCGAGCGGCCAGCTTCGGTCTGTCGAGCAGCCCAGGACGGACCCAACGGCAACGGAGAAAAAACGGTGGACGTTCTTACCCGGTACCTATACAGGGTCTCCACCCAGTACGGCCTCCTATGTTCTTGTGGGCAAAAGGTTTCTGAAAAATACTTTTTCAACACTTGAACAACACGTTTCGCCTGTTGCTCCTCTCCCCGCCAGTCGCAGCCGGCGCCATCGGAGCAGCTGGCAGCGAGTTCTGCACTGCCACTGGACCAACTGGCAGCGGGACCGGCACTGCTACCGTCTGCGTCGACGGTGGTGACGGGGTCGACGCGGTCGATGCGGTCGGCAGCGCGGCACCCGGCACCAGCACGTCGAGGTGCCGGTCCAGCACCAGCCGCGTGTAGGGACTCAAGAGCCTGTCCCAGTTCTCCTGCTCCTCTGGAAAGGCCGGTCGGTTCAATTCGACCTTGGTTTTGTGCAGGTGTGCTTTGGTCCAGATGTGGCCTCGGTTGTCACGCCCACCTTGGAAGGCTTCCCACCAGGGCCTCTCTGTGTCGCAGAGACGGCACTTGAAGCGGTTTCGGTAGATGCTCGCACTGTGATGCCGGAAGCGCCAGCCATCCCGCTGCAGCTTTTGCCAGCACTGCATGGTTTCCGTCAAGTACCCCCAATGTCCTTGATGCGCCTTCTTGCCGGTCTTCATGGTGATGTGCTGCTGAAGTGCCTCATGTCCATGGAGCGTTTGTTCACAGATCAAGCACCGGATTAGCGCTCCTTCAACGGAGAGAGCGATGGAAGACCAGTCCTCGGACGTCAAGTCCTTGATATTCTCCAGCCCCTCTTTCAACTGCATGGCTCGAGCCGTTGGTGGTCCAAACACCACGTAGTCCTTCCCGGGCTCTGGAAGGGCACCATGATATTCAGCTTCACGCACGGCATCCCAGTTGATGACCTCCACTGGTTTGGACTCTCCAAAGACTTGAAGCTCCGTCTGAGGAGGAGCAATCACCGCCACAGCGCTCGAAGCTTCCTCACCAGGACTCCCCGAGGCTGGGTCCTCCAGCGGCGCCGCCAGCGGTCGGGCCTTGGAGGGGATGCACTTCGGCACCGGCGGGACGAAGATGCTCGGCGCTTCCACCGCTTCATCGGCCACGTCGGCCACGTCGGCCTCCGGAGCCTCCGGAGCCTCCGGAGCCTCCGGAGCCTCCGGCTGCGGCTCCTCCGCCCCCAGCGACTTCCGAACCTTCGACTTCGGCTGCGGCGCCGGCCACGAGCCCTTCGGCTCGGCGAGGGCACGATCGTCGGGCCCTTCGGACGCCACCGAGATCTCCGTCTCACCCTCCTCGGCCTCTACCGGCTCAGTCGCAACCGCGGCCGCCTTCGGCTGAGGCGTTGGCCACTTCCCGTGGGCCTCGCTCGACGCGATGGGCACCGCCGCGAGGGGTTGGGGTGGAAGCGCAGCTGGAACCGCAGCTGGAAGCGCTCCGAGCTTCTGCGATTCCTCCAGGCGTCGGAAGCGCTTCTCCAACTCATCCTCGGATTCTGACATGGGCACATGGCACGCGAGGCGATGGTGTTGGGTGATCCTTCAAAGGATCCTGAAAAGGGATTCGATTGACAGTGTCGGTTTCTTTTGGTTGAGTAGGTCGATCTGACAACATATCACATGTTTTTGGTCAAACTGCACAGCCTTGGTTTGCATGGTTCCGCTTTCAACCTCCTGTGAACTGGCAGCAGCTGCGGAAGATGGTGTATCTGTGGACAGTTTGCTATTTGCTTCCTCAGCATCCTCAAACCTAGGTGCAATAATACATCAGAGCCCGATTTCGGACAATCCCATTTGAAGCACGCCTTCATGGTGTTCCCAGTTGCGCCAACCCCCGACCTCAGCTGGGGCTTCAAGATACTTCAAGCTCTCGTGGGAAATTGGGCGTGACAAAATGGGATCGCAACAGACAAACGCTTTGACATACCACGGTTGGCCATAAGCATCACCCGTTCTGCATTGGATACTGCGACTCCCCATGGTTGGCCAGTGACGAACTGAAGTGTGACGAACGGCTTGAGACGAACGACTCGGTGAAGTCTACCCGTCGGTACCCCTCATGCTCACCAGAACCAACGCATGGCTGGTGCTTCATCCTCCGGCTCACAACGCAATCTGAGCAGCGAGCTGCTGCCGCTTCTGAAGCTGCCGCTGCCGCTGGCGTCACTGGTTCCTTGGAGTGTAGCCGCCCTCCCCAGCTATAGACAGCACAGCCACAGCTGTTGAACATGTAAAGAGAGACGCTGTTGAACTCGTTGTGAAAGTGGAATCGCTGTCATCTTCCGCGAAGTGTTCTCGACCAAGCTGTTGGGCCCAATGACTCAGAATCAAAAGAATCGGCCCATACAGTAAACACTGAAAAGAAAGGACCTGAAAAGAAGAATACCCCCCTTGATCCCTTGATCTTTTGTCAGAAGACTAGGCTGGCAAAGTGAAGAACTGGTCAAATTGAGTCATCCAAATGATAGCAGGGTTTCTTCGAGGGAAGGCTTCGGCGAAGCGTCGATTTGACCCGCCGTCTCCGAAGAAACACCCGCGGCTCTCCGGGTCGAAGGTACTTCGGCAGGTCGGTTGAAGTGTCCAAGTACGATTCGGTTTCCAAACTGCTTTGCTCGTGAGAACAAGAGTTGCAGGATCTTGGTGTGAGACTGGTTTACTTAACCTGATTGCCCGCTCCACCTTCAAGTGCCTACTGTCGGCGCTGGTGTCTTGCCGCAGATTGAAAGTGAAAGCTAAGTGACGTGTGACATCATGACATGCGAAAATCTCCAGGTGCTGAAATGACTTTGGAAAAATAACCCAAAACTAGGCTGCAACGCAGTTGAGGAGGAGCAAGGAAGGGACAAGTAAAGGAGGCAGAAGTATGCAAAGATGAAGCACACCTTACCAGACCATGAGGAGTTTTCAGAGAAAGAAACAGCATCACCTGAAGCGAAGGCTTGTAAGGCTTGTTTGAGGCTTGTAAGGCTTAAACAACGAGGCCAAGGCTTCGACAAGGCCCAGGCATCTGAAGGACGAGGCCGTCACGGTGGAGGACGAAGGAAAGACTGCCGCCTTTACCAGCTGTCGAAGAGCAAAGAAAGGAGGAAACCCAGGACCTGAACAGCAAGAAGATCGACAAGAAGCAGGCTGAGCTCCTGGGAGAGTGCCTCAATCGAATTGGATGGTCTTGGACATACAGTGACAAGGAGTACCGGGCTTTGGCTGATGGGTGCATACCAGCTCCTATCATCAACCTAGTACAGCAAGCGACGCAATCCCAACAGCGTCTTGGAAAGGAAGCGATCTTGGTGTCGGGAGACAAGGAGGATAAAGGGGATCCAGCTCTGTGAAACTCAGCCACATGCTGGGTGTCCAAGAGATGCTGGGGACACCCACGTGCCCTTTCCGGAAAAATGTGGATCGTATCATCAGCACCGTTGCATCAGTCCAAGGCAAAAATTGAAAAGGAGTCCGGGCAAGTCCGGGCAATTTGAAAAGTTGAAAATGTTTTCTCTTTCACCAGTCAAGTCTGAGACTTCTCAGGGTTCCGAGTCCGGCACCGGGTCAACTATCGCCATCGCACGGTCCGAACTTCGAGCCAATCGTTGGCAGGTCAGGCGATCGTCCAAAGACCCAGAGCAAACCCCCGGCGGCCCGGAAGACAGTAGGTGACTGAAACCGTTCGAGACAGACCCGACATCAATCGCAAAACAACAAGGTTGTCCAAGCTTCACACCATTTTTTTGGCAAATGGATGTTTCAGCCACCTGCGCTATATGGTTCATGTTTGTGAAATCTGTGCCGAATAGTTCCAGTCTACACCTTCTTGAAACCCCCCAAAGCAAGTGGCCAAGTCGAGAATCATATGGCTAAACACCAAACGGGCCTTGTCACAAACAAACTGTTTGGTAATGGTTTTTGCAGTTCCACGCTACCAAGAGTGTTTTATGGAAATGCACACCGCTTCGGCTCGCGAACAATAGGTTACAATAGTTTAACTCGTCTGCTTCGGTCAGCAGGCTGAAGCAACAGTGTGCATGCCCCATGGAGACAAACAAAAAAGGGGCCCACGAACGCACAAATTCCTTGGAGGCCATCGCTAGTAGGTTGGTTGGTTGCGTACAGAAACGACAGCAATTTGAACTCACATCACACAGCCTGGTTACCCAACAAGTGTAGGTTGGAGGCCATTGCCTTTAGGTTGGAGGCCATCACAGGTTGGGGGCCATTGCTGGTAAGTTGGCTGCATACAAATCTCAATGCGCAAACCAGTGCATATTCCAATCTTGGATTGACAAGGTATAAGTACAGGCAGTACAGGTAGTCCTTTCCCCTTTTTTTCCAGGTCTTTTCTGCCTTCATGTCTTGTCACCTCGTCCCTTTCTCTCTTTTGCGCGTGCCTCGGTCCGCCCCTTAGCGTACACGTGCACTTGGACATGAAAAACCCGGTTGTTATAAGGAGGTTTGGTTCATCGGTTGCCCCTGTCACACAGGACGTGTTGGTCGGTATTTTAAATTATCTTCAACGCAGGGGACAGAGCTCTATGATGCTACTCTGTCCAACCATGAAGCTTTGCATCAGAGAGGGAAGCATCCACTGCCACGGATGTGCACCTGCGTCTATCCTACAGAGCGATTCATATGCCCCGCTCGCAAACAGGAGGCTGATTTCGTTGGCAGACTTGTCTGTTGGTGCTCTTTCCTTTTCCCTAGAGCAGGAGGCTTTGTGTTTCTTGTCTAGCTTACCTAGAGCGATCCCCATGTCAAAACCTCAGAACACCTGGCCCAGTATTGTACGCATGCTGCGCGCTGCGCACACGAGGCTCCGACAGATCTAAACGGATCTTAATTAAGTAAGCTACGACCGCGGTCTGCTCTGGCCTTGCCAAAATGGCTGGCTGCTCTGGCCCGCTGCGGGCTGCTCTTGACATTAAATCTGCCAACAATCACTCCAAGTCTTCAAAACGACCTCTGCCGCAAAGCTCCTACGCTCGCCACAAGCAGCTCTCGTCTCGGGCAAGGGGGCGTAGACAAACACTTGCTCAGCAAGGCCACGGAAGGCACTCTTCGGGCTCACGGGCTCTCCTACAAGATTGTTCCAGACAAGATTGTTCCAGGGCCCTGCCAGAATGTTCGAAAAGAGTTTCCCATAAGAGTGGTTTAGAGTGTGCGTAACTTGGTATCACAAGTTGGCATCTGTTCTTAACAGGATTTGAGCCTGCTGGTTTTTTAGGGTTCATACCTTCGTCATGATTTCTACTCTTTCTTCCTTGTGGTCTATCTGTTGGAAAATGTCTAGATCCATGGGGCTTTCCGGTGTCTCAAGTACTTCAAACCCCTCTGGGACCTCTGTCGGCTCATAGCCATCGCTCATCCGATCATCTTCAACCTCTCTGGGGCTCGTAAGGATTCGGTACGTATTCCATTGATTGGCGTTGGACGATCATCTGGATCCTGGCTCTCTGGTGGTCTCTTGGACGGAACATCATCAAACTCTGGAAATCTCGATCATTCTCTTCCCCTGACTCTGACTCTGGTATCTTTGGTCTCTCTTCTGACATTTCTGGCTCTTCCTGGGGCTCGGACAAAAACTCATCCTTTCCATCGGTAATCTCGATTTCCCTTGGCTGTTCATCCTCATCCAACGGTACGATACGCTTGTGCTCCTGCTCTAAATACTTCTTGTACTTGTTCCGACACTTCACGGCGTGTCCAATCACCTTCCCCCCATGAAACGCAGGGCATCTTGATGTCTTGTTCCCTTCAACCCAAAACCATGGTGGCTCTCCTTCATGTGCTGGAAGATCCGCCAACCTCTGTGTCTTCTCAAGGTCTACCCACCGGTAATCCCTCAAACCTCTCAGGCTTCACATCGGTGTTCAATCCTGGGATTTCGGGCAACATCCCAAGTGCTTCTCGCAAATTCTCTTCCTTGCCCAGTTGGATGGAGATCTTTGGATCTCCAACCTCGTCGACGAATGTGACTGACGTGCCAAAAGCACGCCAATCAACAGCCACGCGGGGAAAAACCCAGCACTGCTGACTGGGCCACGCGAGAGGCAAAAGTCCAAAACCCGCCGAGATCAGCACTCCCGGAAGGAGAAAGTGGGAGTTAGCAGAGCAAGCCATTCTGGGCGAGGAACCCTGGTGGAATGGAAAGCAGAGTCCCTCAAAGGGAATGTCCACAAAGGAGTCAAAAGGTGAGAAAGAAAGAACCCGTGGCTCAACTGGAAGAGACGGCAAGCCCTGCTCTCCGGCGGAGAACTGCTCGCGCCCTGTGGCTACGGATGACAACGGACAGTTCTTGCACGAGGTCTGCATGGAGGGCAGCAGCATCCTCCCCAGTTCGAGGTGCCGTGCTCACTGTCTGTGGGCGGAATGCCAGCTGACAGCCAGGTTGGGTCATCTCGCAGCATCTTCTGCTTTAATCTCGACAGCTGAACCTGATTTCCGCAACTGTCATCTCGTCCGGGAAAGTTGCAGGAGCAGTTTGCGGGTTTCGGGCTCCCAGGCGCCCGTGGACTCGGCCAACCGGCATGAAGTGGACCCCTTGCTGTGCGCAAAAAGTGGCCGTGTTCAGGTGGGATGCCTTCGAGTGAAAACACGGAAGCGCAAGCGTCCCCTTTTACGATCCCGCTCTTGAGCCAAACATCACAGTCGGTTTGACTGTATCTCTGTTCATCCACTCTTCTTCTGAAGAGGTCTGACTGGTCACAGTCGTCCAAAACATGTTCAAAGTAAAGGAAAGCATCTCAAAACACTCAAGCAAACCTAAACTATACACAGCTCATCTCAAGCACTACAGCTCTCTACATAGGGCTTCTCTAGACATGCTCCTAGCCACTCTTGGTCACATTCCACTTAGTCCTGCTAAGGAGGTCAAAGAGAACACACTCCCAGAGGGAAGATCCCTACTCAGCTCCAACCCCAAGGACAGAAAAACGAAAAGTTCCACTATAAAGAGGTACTAGGTGATCCACACACTGTACAGGCGCGCTGTCCAGACTTTTCACACCCCTTCTTGGGTCACCTCGTACCTTCCTCTGGTTCTTCCTGTCTTCTTCTTCTCTTCTCTTCGTTTTCTCTGAGCCACTAAGGTTCGAGCATCAACTAAGATCTCAACTCCTGTCCTCCAAAATGGCTTCCAGGTCGATCAAACGCCAACAAACTCAAGACGACAAGCTTCAAGCAAGCCTCAACTCAATCGACCAAGGTTCAACCATGCAAGACAACAACCAAAACTGGTCAAGATCCCTCAGAAGGCGTGGCTTTAGGAGTCTCACAGTGATGACTCCTAGCTCATGCACCATTCATCATTGGGATCTTGAAAGGCAGTTGCTTTCAAGCGAACACCTGACAGGACAAAACGACAAACATGTATCGTGACAAGTCCTGACAAGACCAAAAATGCACAAAGCTCAAAACAGCAAGCAAAAGGAATCTAGAGTAAACCCTCTAGTTACTCCAACCCTCTTCCTGTTCAAGAAGCACATCCTGAATCCAAAACCCCTTAGTTACACTCAACTGCAACCAATCACGTGGACAAGACAGCGCGAAAGAAGGAAGCTAACTCTCAACCCTCTAGTTAATCAACCCTCTTACTGTTTCTCGTGGTCGTGCCGCAAAACCCTCTGATCTCTGGATGTCTCAGTTTTCACACTCGTTCACTCACAGATTCCACTTGATCTGACTCCCTGGCCTCATCTCTTCAGTTCCTACCAAGACAAGATAGTGAAATGCACAAGGTCTCAACCGCACATGCCCTTGACTCTTCAAGACAGATATGAAGCAAAGTGAATTGGGTTCAACCCTCTTCAAATGAATGACTTCTCAAACTTCAACAAAGCAAAACAAAATGAATCCCGGTCAAACCCTTGCAAGATCGCCCTCTCTTTTCCAAAGGCTGATGTCATCTCATTTGCCGCCACAAACGGCGCCATCTCAGGTACCGCCCCAAGTGGCACCAAATTTGGTACCAACAACGCCGCATGTGGCAGGGGATATGGGCAGCCCCATTTCGCCTATCCGCCAAGCCCAGCAGCGGCTGTTTCAAGAAGGAGACTGGGGTGGTATGGGGCAGCAAATGAGATGGCGCCGACACTCTCGAGCGGTTGCGGTGGCACTCTGGGCCGGTGGCTGAGTTGGCATGGCTTTGACCCACTCACCTGGCCTGTGCCCAAGGTGGCTGGCTTGGTGGCTGCCGGCGTGGCTGCCGTTGCTGCGGCCGCTGTTGCTGGACTTGTCTGCGGACTCGATGGCGGCATCTGACCCATTTGACCTTGGCCTTGTTGGACAAGACTTTGAATCCCTCAGAGATTTTACTCAAATGAGCCTCAATCCCCTCAAGCGAATTGCTCACTCACTTTGCAAGCCTTCCCTTGCTGGGACTCCATGGCTTGCAACAAGCGACTGATCGACAGGACCACGTCCTTTTGCCACCTCCGCTCAGCTGCCACGAAATGTTGTCCATTGTGCACTGCAGCTGGCGACCACTCTTGCGTTGGTCGTCCAACTGCAGCAGACTGCATTCCGAGGCGCTGCTGTGAGGTCAATCACCTTTTGAGTCGACCCCGTGCCCGCTTCTAAGTGAGCCTTTTCCGGGCCGCGCCCAAAAAGGACACTAGGCAAGTCACAGCATCTTGGGTGTCTCCCATCTTGCCCATGACAAACTTGATACAATCAAGTAGTCCCTCCTTTTTTTGCACAGGTGGAGACGCCATGTCTGCGGAGTGCACAGGTCATCTTTGCTAAAGGTAGAAACTCTGCAAGTTCAAAGAGGGAAAAACAAGAACAAAACAGGAAAACACCAACCAAAACACCCAAAACAACAAAACCACCAAACAACAAAACAAAAAAACCGAGGAGAAAACTGCAGAGTTTCAGCTCTGTACATCGTGGTGACACTTAGTGAAACGAGGGAGCTGTGGCAACTAGCTATCTGGGCCTCGAATTCAATTTCACGCTGCAATCCATGCCTGTGGAATGGCATTGTGTGCTCAGGCCTGTGTTCGGACTGGCCTGGTCACAGGCGCTTTCAATCGAAGTGCTCGAAAGCACTCAAGCATCTGTAAAGGGGCACGATGTCAATTTGACAGCTATCAAAGGAGGAGCTGTGCCGAGTGGGTTCGCTCAGAGCGCGGGTCAAATTGAACTGGCTTTGATGCAATGCTGTTCTGGCCTTGGAAAACAGCCTGCTCCTGGTCACAATCATTTCACACCATTGCGACGGTGGGAGAAACTGTGGCCTGTGATAGGCAGTATGCCGATGGTGGTCATTGCTCCCTCAACAGAGGGAGGAGTCGTGCGCATTTCAAGCAAGCTCCATAACAGCTAGGCCTACAGGAGCGCAGCAAATGTGCAAGATACTATCCAGGAAGGATAGTGTTCCTATTCGTCAGTCGACTTGCCTCCTTCATGCATGGCCCTTGTGAAACATGGTGAAACATGGGAAGGCTAGCAAGGTGCCATTTGCCTACTTTGTACAAGACTGGCAGGGTACGGAGCCTCGCCAGGCGAAGAACTAAGGTTCTCACCCGGCGCCAATCAACTATCTTGCCTACCGTCGCGTGCGGACGCCAGTCGAGAACTATAAGGCTCCCAACCAGGCCAGCTCACTAGCAGTGCACAAGTATGGGCATGTTGGCTGGAGTCGTCGACGACTCTAATCGGCTAGTTTTTGTCTTTCAGTTAGGCTGGAGAGGGCTGTTGAATTGCTTTAGTGTGGCCTACTTGCCGCCTAACCTGTATGCTGCGGCTCGTATGGACTTAAGCTAAGTCCGACTTCATCAAGTCAGACACTCATCCTGGATCTCGAATCATATGCAGCCACTGAGGCCATCGCCATGCGGGGCACAATTCGAATAAATGAATAAATATATATATATATATATACATATGGTAAATCTATGTTCTTCTCCTCGTCCTGTCCCTTGTGGTTGTTTCCCCTTCCTGTGGCACAGAGTTTCCTAAGTCGATAAGGAGGAACTCACTGAAAGTGATGGAGCCTTATCCACGAAGAAACTAAAAAATATTGTTTCAAAATTACTTGCGGGGTGAAACAAAATTTTGCCACAATTTTCTTTTGGAAACAACCACTATTTAGCTTGCTGGAAGTTTTTGATGGGACCTTTGTTACCTTTGCACTCAGCGCATCATCATCAAATCCTTATCTGTTTTCCACACGAAGAGGCTGTTTAACTTACGCACAGCTATCGAAATCCTTTGCATCCTTTGTGCGATGACTTCTGCAGCCGAAGAGCCATACTTCAAATGAGGCTTCATCAATCAGAACACGGTGTTGCAAGGCATGGATTTGCAAATGTGCGTGAACGGAAGCTCAAAAACAGGCAATCGACACACCCAAAACCAACATCACTTATGTCGCAGGCAAATTGTCGGAACAGGATGCAAGACACGTGCGGCTCAGGGAAAAACGACTGTGTCAGCAGTCGAGCACTTCAAATCATCGAAAGCGTGAAACAGTGGAGCCGAGACAGGCAGTGTGGTTGTGGGGCGCTAGCAAGCACAGTTCCGACAGGGCAACATCCCCTTTGAGGGGGAGACGGCCACAGTGCTCTTCGATGTTGCGGCGGTGACTCCAAAAACAGCTTTGCCACGGGAGTCACAGAAAGGCGAAAGTTCCAAAACGCTCACAGGGAGCCAAATTGAGCTGCCGACTGGCTCAGTGGCAAAAGGATGTTGAGTGTCGATTGGCGCCTTGCAGGTGTGCCACTTTTGCGCTTTCTTGAAACATGCAAGCCCCATGAACTGAGTGAGACAGGGTGAAACGCCGTTATCCTATCCTATTTGCTATACAGGTCTGTGCTCTTTGTGCTCATCCAGAACTGCCACTAGGGTGGCAGCCTGGGCAGCTAATCAGTGCTGCTGTACAGCGCAGCGGGTCATTTGGCATGTTCATGTCGTTGGCAGGACCAGCACGTGGGCGCAAGCCTGAGCATCCAGCAAAGCTAATGCAGGTCCTTGCGTAGCTCCTCGGAAAAATCTTCGGCCCCCACCTCCCCACTGTTATTTTGGTTCGGCGGAAGAAGGTGAATCCACTTTGGTGCGTCAAATCGACGGCAAAGGCACTATGTCAGCGTGTGGCCCTCTCCATGTCGTTCTGGTTTCTGTTTTGTGAAATTCTCGAAGTTGCGCGCATCCTGCAAATGCTCGTTGGGCAATATAAAGCAAAGCTGGCGGGGCGCGCACCTCACGCAGCGAAGAAGTGCACTTCTCGTCCAATACGCCGCAGCTTTTTGGCGAGACTGAGTTGCTCCAATTGCGCGCAGTGTGCAAAGGTGGATCCCAGGATCTCACTCAGAGCTGTTCTGGAGAGGTCGACTCGTTGCAACCGTTTGCAATTTTCACAAGCCGCTGGTCCTATCCAAGTGAAGTCAGGTGGCAGAGCCGCAGTGCACTGCATTTCTCAAAGGTCTGCGGACGGACTTGCGCCTGAGGAGCTAATTGATTAGTTGTCCTATTTGCACCAGGGAGCAGCATTCCTCGAACGCGCTGCGTCCGAACTGCTTACACCCTGGGGCAAACACGGTTCTGAGCACATAGCTTCTTCGAAAAACACCATCTTGTGGGCAGACTACCGTGCTCGGCAGCTGAACTACTTGGAGTCGCAGACAACTTTGCCAGGCAGCCACACCTGTGGTGTGTATACCTGCTTCCACTTGTACATGCCTGACATCTGAGATGTGTGAAAATGCATGTGGCAGTACTCGGTCAGTGCCATTGGACGGGACCCTAATTTGTCGCAGGTGAGTGAAGAACGATCGCTAGTCCTGCATCTGATCCTGACCACTTTTGCTGGCAATGAAATCCAGCTGCAATAGAACTACAGGAGTTTGATAGACTCAATGAATTCGAGAACGCAGGCCTTGAAAATCTCCCGTACATTGGAGAGTGCAGTACCTTCGGATGTGAGCTTGACTTTGTACATACGGACACCCGGAAAATCTTAGCTGACCCTATTTGGGACACTCTACGAGAAAACAATCGCTTTAACCTGATTGTTCGCCAGTGTATTGCCTAGGCGGAGCACAAAGGGCAGTTGAAGGGCAGGGTCAAAGAAATCAGAGTCAGAGTCCCGTCCAATGGCATCGACCGAGTTGCGCCGCATGCATTTTCACATATCTCAGATGTCAGGCATGTGCAAGTGGAAGCAGGTATACACACCATAGGGGAGGCTGCCTGGCAAAGTTGTCTCCGGCTTCAAGTGGTTCAACTGCCGAGCACAGTAGTCTGTCTACAAGATGGTGTATTTCGAAGAAGTTACGTACTCAGAACCGTCCTTGCCCCAGGCTGCAAGCATTTTGGAATGTGTGTGTGTTCGAGGAACGCTGCTCCCTGGCGCAGATAGGAGCTCAAGGCGATGCCGCCAATCAATTAGCTCCTCAGGCGCAATTTCGTCCACGGGCCTTTGAGAAATGCAGCGCATTGCGGCAAATTAGCTTTGAGAAAACTGAGTATGATCCTGCAAACTTGACACGTTGCCTGCCTGAGTGCTGTTTCTTGGAGGCTGGGATCGTCTCGTTACACCTGCCAGCGGACTTCAATTGGATAGGACCTGCTGCCTGTGAGCTTTGCAAACGATTACAATTAGTAGACCTCTCACGAACAGATATTAGTGAGATTTTGGGTCCACCTTTGCACGCTGCTCGCAATTGGAGCGGCTCAGTCTTGCCAACAAGCTGCGGCGTATTGGACGAGAGGCCTTTTTGAACTGCACGTCGCTGCGTGAGGTACATGCCCCACCAGCTTGGCTTTGCTGTATGTTGCTCGACGAGCCTTTGCAGGGCGCACACAACTTTGCACATTTCACAAACCAGAAGCCAGAACTACCTGGAGAGGGCCATACGCGGAATCTAGTGCCTTTGACAAATGCAGTCAATTGGACATCCCGAGGTGGATTCACCTCCTCCCACCGAATCGAAACAATAGTAGTGAGGGGTGGGCTGACGATTTTTACGAGGAGCTGCGCAAGGACCTGCAGTAGTTGCGCTAACTGCTCAGGCTTGCACCCACGTGCAGGTCCTGCCAATAACATGAACATGCCAAATGACATCGTCCAGCAACACTGAGTAGCTAAACAGTGCCCAGGCTGCCACCCTAGTGGCGGTAGTGGATGGATACAAAGAGTACAGATCTGTATAGCGACTAGGACATAGGATAACGGCGTTTCACCCTGTTTCACTTAGTTCATGGGGCTTGCATGTTTCAAGAATGCATCAAGGTGGCACGCCAGCATGGCGCCAATCGAGACTCAACATCCTCCTGCCATTGCGCCAGCCGGCAGCTCAACTAGGTTCTCTGTGGTCGTTTTGCAACTTTTGCCTTTCTGTGGCTCCCGTGGCATAGCTGTTTTGGAGTCACCGCCGCATTGCTGAAGTGCAAAGCTGCCGTCTCCCCTGTCTGGGGGGAGATGCTGTCCGGCCGGCACGGTGCTTTACTTGCACCCCACAACCACACTGTCTGTCTTGGCTTCACTGTCTCTGGCTTTCGTTGATTTGTAGTCTTCGACAGCTGACTCAGTTGTTTTCCCTGAGCCGCAAGTTCCTCGCAACCTGCTCCGGCAATCTCCTCGGCCATTTAATCGTGATTATGGTGACAATTGTGAGGTTGAGAACGGTGTTCTGACCTGTCTTGGTTTTCGGATTTTGCACTGCTCATCCATGCCCTGCGACACCGTGTTCTGAGCGATGAAGCCTCATTTGAAGTAAGGAACTTCGGCTGCAAAGCTGAAAAACTCATCGCACATCATCGCACGAAGAATGCAACAGATTTCGAAAGCGCTCGAATCTCACAGCCTCTTTGAGCAGAAAAAGAATAATGCCCGGGTGGTGAAGTACTGAGTGCAAAGGCTGAATTCATTGCCCCTATGTCTCACCTGGTTTCACTCTTTTCTACTGGCTGACGCAGCCAACTTGAGGTACGAACCTTGCTCCTTTTGGGTGCGTTGGGTTTGTTGGTTTGGGTTTTGTTGTTCTGGTTTCGGTTTGCCGCTTGGTTCGTATCTCTCTCTTTAGCCTAAGGTGACTTGTGCATCCTCTGCGCACACAGCGCCTCGACCCGTGCAAAACAAAAAATTGGATGGGACCCTAATTGCTTTGACTCTGCTCCTCAACTGCCCTTTGTGCTCCGCCTGGGCGAAATACTGGCGAACAATCAGGTTGAAGCAGTTGTTTTCACGCAAAGTGTCCCAAATAGGGTCAGCTAAGATTTTCCGGGTAGGTGCTGCACTCTCCAATGTGTGGGAGATTCTCTAGAACTGCATTTTTCGAACCCATTGAGTCTATCGAATTCCTGCAGTTCTATTGACAGTTGGATTTCATCACCAGCGAAGGTGATCAGGACCAGATGTAAGACTCGCCAGTGAGCTGTCTTGGGACGAAATGTCTTCCATCCCAGGAGTTCACAGTCCTGTCGTGTACTTGAGCCTTAAAGGAACAGTGAACAGACCAGGGAGTGGCTATGACAGCGGTGATCATGAAGACTGTGACTAGGGAACCGCCCCAATATGCCCTACAGCCATTGATGGGGTGCTGCTGTCAAGTGTGGAACCATCCAATCACTCCCATTCGGTGGAAAATAGTGGAGCCACCTTCGCGGGTAAACAGTGGAGCCACCACGCTGCTCACCTGAAGGCTGTTTCCTGGAGGCGGGGATTGTCTCGCTGCCGCCGGACTTTACTTGGATGACCCTTGCGAAAATTGCAAACGGTTGCAACGAGTTGACCTCTTCCGGACTGTTCTGAGTGAGATTCTAGGGTCAAGCCTTCACACTGCTCCAATTGGAACAACTCTGTCTCGCCAAACAGCTTCGGCGCATTGGACGTGAAGGCCTTTTCTGAAGTGCATCTCGCTTTGAGAGGTACACACCGCCAAAGCAGAAACCAGAACTGCATGGAGAGGACCATATGCCGAGCATGGCGCATTTGATGAATGCCATCAGCTTGCTAAACCCAAATGGATTCATTTTCTCCCGCCGAATCAAGGCGGCGCTAGGACGGTTGATGGCTGAAGAGTTTTACGAGGAGCCACGCAAGGACCTGCACTAACTTTGCTGACGCCCAGGCTGGCGCCCATGTGCCAGTCCTGCCAACCAAGTGACCTGCTGTACAGCAGCACTGATCAGCTTGGCAGCGCCAGGCTGCCACCCTGGTGGCGGTCTGGATGAGTGCAAAGTGTGCAGGCCTGCACAGCAAATGCGATTTAGGATAGCGGCGTTTCACCCTGTCTCACCTTGGGGCCTGCATGTTCAAGACTCGCACACTCACGGCACACCTGCAAAGTACCTGCAAGGCGCTGATCGATGCTCAACTTGTTGATGAGCCAGCCTACCCCTCTGTCTGGGCTCCCAGTGACGTCTTTGCAAGTTTTGTCTTTCTGTGGCTCCCGAGGCCAAGCTGTTTTGGAGTCACCGCCGCAAATTCAAAGAGCACAACTGTTGTCCCGCCTTAGTCCTCGTCTAACAACAAGGAAGATTAGGAGATGGTTCATGTTCTCCGCATAGGGTCCCCGCCACGCGGCGGTTTCGTCCAACTTGACGAGCTGCGTGAGTTGCTCACATCCAAAGAAGGCTCTGTGAGCAAAATAGTGAAGGCGGTGTTTTGACTGGAGCAAGGCACACCCATGGGCTGCGAAAACTGCAAGTGCCATGTGGGGGGCCACCTGCCACCTTCTCGGAACCTGGGTATTCAAAGGTTTCCTGTAGTCGCAGCTTCACAGACACCCTGACCGATGACACTGGCCGAACGACAAGGCGATTCACGCAGAGTCTTTGTGATATGCGATCCTCCCTTTCTATTTTGGTTGTGTTTTAAATGTATGACATGGCACTACTTCTCACATTGGGCTCGATAATGCTGCAAGGATTAGGCAAACCCACCTCTGCAGCCTGCGGCTCAGACACCTGCTTTACGCCTCGATAGCCGCCTGCTGTGACAGCAGCCATGCTACCTCCTGTGCCTCCGTGGGCTGCTGGAAATACGTTTGAGCCGGTATCCCTAGATGTCGGCAATAACGTTGATGTCACCCCGTATGTCCGGTTTGAGGCCAACCACAGTGACATTAACTACGGGGTGCTAGATATCCAGGTCTGTTTTATGCATGAAAGAAGCAAGACCAATGTTTACTTTGCGCTTGCTGAAAATTATGACAAGAACGGAACACTGCCCCAAGGGTGGAATGATAACTTCCCCTTACCCTCGGCCTTGACAAAGATGATAGTGCACTACCAAGGTCGCACTATCAATGTCTGCGTCCAAAATTGTCTAGCAGATTATAGGTCACCCACCAGTCACATGGTCCTGGGCGAGACCACAAGGTGTGTCCCCGCGAATAACAGGATGCTGGGCTCAGCGAGACCAGCCCTTGGATCCCTCCACTGGGACTTATGACTCCGATCTACCGCCAGGGAGCATCATAGAGTGGACACAGCACTCTTTCAAAGAGTGCAGGTCATGGTTGCTTCTTTGCAGGACGTGCAACACCTCCTGCCTCAGCTCCCTGCAGGCATCCAACGCAGAATGGTGGAGCCGCTTGCCTCCTTGCATGCGGAACTCATTGGGCTGTTTTACACAGCCTACTTACTGGCAAGTGTACACCCGAATGCTGACGACTTTGACATTAGTTGAGGGGTCAAGATTATCAGAGGTCTTCATGCCTCTTACGGTGTGCCGGAGCCACGGCCTCTACACTGTTTCATCTTTGCTTAGTGCTGCACTGCAGCACTTTGTAGTGGCCAGAATGTCACTCCTCGTAAGGCTCACCTGGTTCGTTTGTTCTCTTTGTATGATCTGTCCGTTAAGTTGACAACTTTGGTGCGTTTTCCTCATCGAAGCCGTCCGGTACTGCTTGGTCGTTCCTTGTTGCCCCTAAGTAGAGTCATACAACCAGCATGATGCATATGGGGTCATCACACATGTCTCTGTGATTCTGCAGCTTCTTTGACTCCAGTCACATCGGTCAGCCATCGTGCGCATGCGTCTTGCTGACTTTTTTTTTTCCACGAGTACGGACGCCGTGTGGGCATGGTGCCCAGGTCATCATTGAAGGAAGGGATATACAATCAGATGGTGGGAGAAAAAGGACAAAGACAACCCAACAACAAACCAAACAAAACCAACCACAGCCCACAGGCCGAGATCCACCACCAAGTAGTATTTCCTCTGTACTAGGGTGAAACAAGTGAGACGAAGACTGCTGACTGTCTATGGGCCTGAATTCCCGAAAGAAGAGCATGGCAGCGAGGTTTATGCTCTAGCAAAATCTCAACGAAGTCGTCAAATGGACTTCACATCACTATTACCAGTGACTAGCGGCCACTGTACAGGGTGGCAAAAACATGGTCACAATGCAAGTCCCGGGCATTGGCTAACGCAGGTCTGATCCTTGCCTACTGCGGAGGGCCTGCCAACCCGTCCACGTTTCAACGTTCCTTTCGT
>CAXAMN010021035.1:0-28591 GCA_963970005.1 Durusdinium trenchii | reverse complement strand
GGAGGCCGCATCGCACACAAACACCCACACACTCCCTCAACTTCCACAAACACACACATACGCAGACCCGTTTCCACACGGACATAGACACACGCACAGAAACCCACACACTACCTCAACTCACTCGACTTAACACTTCTCACTACACACTTACCGGATAACTCGCACTCTGATTTCCTACGTGATGAAAAATGCTTTCGGGCCACTCGTCGTCTAGTTTCCAAGTTTCTTCAACCCTGAGTGGGGAAAGATCATTCATGATCATTCCCAGGTTGCAAAGGTTTGATTGCGTGTGTTCCGGATGATGTTGGCCGAGTTTGGGTTAACTTCTGGCATATGCGTTTTGGATTTCCACACCATGTAGTCATGGTCATGCAGTGTTCCATTTGAGTCTGGAGACAAGGAAGGGAGGAAGGGGGGTCGAAACAGGCACCAAGATCCACCTGAGATGCTAAAGTCCCGGCCACCTGATGGGTCAGGCTTAGCTCTGGCGGCCGTGGGCTTTTCCTTTCGAGTTTGGCGGTGGCTTTCGCGCCTGGCGTTGGCGCTGCCCGTGCTGCAGCTGCTGCTCTCCCTGCTGCGACCCGATTCCCAAGAAGCGCTGGCCTTGAGGCTCCAACAGGTGGCCGCGGGCATCGCCGCCGTGCCGGTCGTCGCCGCTTCGTTCCTTTCGTTGCCCAGAACACGTCACCCACGACTTGTGGTTTGTTCGGATCCACTTTTAACTGACACTGATCACGAAAGCTAGCACCAGCTAGCTGGAGTTGTCCTTGCTTTAGCAAGTGAGGGGCTGGAATCCTCGGGATCGCCGCATCACGTGAAAACTTCATATGTAGGGGGGGCCCCCCCCCCCCCCCCCCCCCCCCCCCCCGTGGGTTCAACTCCCCCCTCGGACGCCTCTGGGACACCTCTCGGGCATCTCTTATGGCATCCACTTTGGCTTAACTCCTCCGGGATACGGTGCAACAGATTCAACAAGCTCACATGTTCATGACATCGACATCGATAGAAGAAACCAAACGAATCATGCAAGCAGCTTTGTTTTGCCTCTGGGACACCTCTTGGGCACCTCTTATGGCATCACTGGTTCAACTCCTCCGTGGAGGTTTTGGGATACGGTGCAACAGATTCAACAAGCTCACAGGTTCGTGAACACATCGGATGCATCGAACAGTGTGGCAAAGTCCAGCCACGCTTCCTTAATTGTCGGGGACTTCAATTCGAAGGTTGGCTGTGTCATTGCTGTTTGTGTGTCTTACATGTTCACAACGTTTTACCTCATGAGCATTTGCCTCACACCGCTTGATGTCCCACCAGTCCGGATGCACCCCTGCTAGCTTTCGTCACCTACCCTCGGCCTCAAGTAATATATGATAAATGATGTTTTTTCAGGGTAGGACTGGGGTCATGATGTCTCATACCGGTTGGACATGGGGTCATCTCACAGTTATGATGTTATATGGCTGTTTGCACAGCAATGTGAATAACAATCCCATGGGATATACAAACTACGTCTCATTCAACGAATACAACACTGGTATCCAAAATTCCTATACATGCCTATCATATGTTGTTCTGTTCACCTTGTCATAGTCCTCTACAATCAAACAGGGCATCAATGCCATCAATGTGCCATATAATTCTCTATCATTGGATTGATTGTGGCGTCTAATTATTTCCATTCCTGATCTCATGGCCGCGACTACCCAATAGTAGACGTTCTGAGTGTCTTGTTGGTATGAACTGCATGACTTCTCACCCAAAAACACCCGCAGGACTTGGAGAAGAAGCTCAGCGTGGCCGACTCTGCAGAGGTTTCGGCCAAACAAGCGCGGTTCCTCTAAGGCGCCGTCACCGTCCACGGCGGTCGGCCCGTTCGGGGGAACCCGGCGGCCCTGGCTGACACTTGGTGGCACCATGTTGGGTAAACCCTGTTCACTGGTCGGAAAGCTTTGCTTGCCGTCGGGGCAAACCCCCCCCCCTGTTGAACCACCGTGTTGCACCAGTTTGCCGTGACAATCATGGACAGGGACAGTCCACAGCGACTCGTCATGCTTTCTCGGATGGTGAATTTTCTCAGGTTTGGTGAATGGCTCGTGGTCGGAGGGGTTTTGATCGACCGATCCAATCTTTTGCGCAAGTCTGGCAATGCTAATGAACACCCTGCAGAGGCAAAAAAAACCTCTTCATCCAAGGAAATGGACATCGATAGCCCTTGTGCTGGCAACGTTTTCTCCATATGTGCGGCTCTTGAGGGTTCAGGTCTATTCCAAGATGCCGATCAATTGAGAACGTCTCACCCAGCCTGCTGCTGATGGAGATGCAGAATTCAACCCTTGCAATCGTGCAAAAGAAGCTTCCGGCACGGCAGCACCAAAGGTCCTGTGGACCCTCCTGATTGAAAGTCAGGTTTGTTGCAAGCAATATAGGTCCGACCAAGGATCAAGTGTAAACATCAACATCAACAGTTCTCACATGTTCTCACTATAAGTGAGTATAGTTGATTGAGAATCAAAACATAGACCCTTTTGACACAAACTGTGCTGCCATTCCTTGAAGCAAACGGCATTCTGTGTTGGGCCAGGCGCCGTCCCGTTTCCGAGGCTCCGGGGTGCTGAAGGGGGGTTGGGTCAAAGGAGAAGGAACCGTTTCCCATTTTTTCGGGTCATGTTCCAGATTTTTCCAGAGTTCCATGCATGAGACAATTGAATGAGATGTTAGTTGTTTGAGATGTTAGTTGTTCGTTCGATTCCCATGGCGCTGACACGTGGTGTGGAACGTTTCGCTCCGAAGTCGTGGCCGGAAGTCGGCCGAGTGTCGCCAGGGCCGGGCCCGCCCTGAGAGGAGGCGTTTCGCATCGAGCGAGAGGTGTGGAAAGAGCGTGGTCCAGACTGCGAGAGGGACATGTCCCATGGTGGATCTACTTTTTGTTGATGCCCGTGCCCCGTGGAGGATATTTGAAGATTGAATTCATGATGATTGTAGGAGTGTTCACTGCGTGGTGAACGAGTAGTGATTCTGGCTCAAGATGTTGACCAAGTTGCGGAAGAAAGCCTTGTCAGCATGCCAAGGCGCAAAGCTTCTGACAGCCATTTTTGTCCATAGCACCTGGACCTGCCTGTCCTTCTTGCTGGCCCTGCTCCGGTCAGCCTTTGGCGCTACGGAGCAATGCAGTGGCGTGGAATTTCTGGAAGGATGGGTGTCCCATGCGCGGACGCATGAAGCATCCCATGCCTTCCGTTACGACGTACGCAGCCCAGATGCAAGACAGAAAGAAAATATGTTCTCAATGGCTATAGATCGAGTTTAGCCAAAAAGGTTCGCAGGGGAAGCACTCCATCAGTCAGTGTGTTTCAACCTTCGACAATGATTGATTCATAGTTATATTGTGTTTGTGTTCTCAAGCCCAAGCTATGCTTCAGATCCCCTCAAAATAAAACATCTACGTCAACCCAAACCGAATTGGCCGTTCGCCGAGGATTGGGACCGGTTCCCGGTCCTCCCCGTTTGGTTCCGTCGCTCGCTGCGCTTCGGATGGTGCGGAACGCGTCCGGCGTCGTCGCCACGCCCAGGAATGGCCCTGGTCGATTTGGACCATCCGCCCCACTGGTGGGCCTTGGAACCCATTCAGCGTCTCACGGCAGAGGAGCGTTGGCGTGGAGGTGATGGTTTGTTCGAAGTTGTTCCATCAATCAGTACTGCAGGACTCATTCAGATGCTTGTCTCACATGATGGAAACACTTGGAGGTGCGAAAAAGGGCAACAGACAGAAACTGGCTGTTGTCATTATATATAGAACGTGGCACCATTTCAAACGAACTGAAATCTTGTTTGTGTGATGCTGATGTACATGTCATTTGTGCGTTTTTTAATCGATTCGGTATTATTCATTCAGTAGATCTATATATAGAGACCCCCAAATAGATCAAAAGTAGATCCACACTAAACATATATTAAGAAACCGTGCCACTATCTATTTGGGGATCACTATTGTAGTTATATACCGTTATAGTTAAGTAGTCTAGTAAGTACTGTATGTAGTATAGCACTACTAGTAATTCAGTCTAGTAATATATGTGTTCGATTTCTTCCGCTGCATTGCGCGGGGGCCCACCTCACCCACCAGGAGGCTCGGACCGCCGCAGGGACCACAGGCTCGGTGAAGCTCCTCACCACGCCGGCGGCAGCGGAGCCACACGGCGGAAGGAGAGATGGACTCCAATCTATAGTAACTTCTATATAGGTACTTGGTTGGAGTAGTTTACTAGCATAGCTATGTAGATATAGTAACTAAGCTACTATAGCATAGGTCATGCCCTTGTTACTAAATAGTAGCTTCTTATAGTTGCTAGTAGCGATGGCCTCCACCACTTATAGTAGCGATGGCCTGGAGTTTGGAGTTTAGGAAAATGAAGGCAACTAATTGTAAGTCTAGCTTGTTCCTGGCGTTTCTTCAGTTTTGGGAAATCTAGGTTAAGGAATGGAGCTGATGTTTCCTCATTGATCGCGGACTCCAGCGAAAAATCAACAAGTGTTGTTTGCCTCATCTGCATGTCGTATGGAGTTTACCACGGTGTTTGATGTGCTCGACTCACTTTTCTTGGACTCCGTGGGTTCCAAACAGGTTGGACACTCGGACCAAACGGGACCAAAGGGGACCCGACCCTCGCCAGGTATCATCAAAATCCGATTCAAATCTACTTCTGCGAAGATCAGGGTGAATACAAGCGTGGAGTGTGTGAAGTGACCAATACGCACCTCGGCTGTTAGAAAACTTCATGAAATGACAGTACCGTCCTTTCATCATGTTTATTGCACCACTTTCATGCCCCCTCGTGATCCAGTTGCTGTACCTTAAGTCCTGTGATGGTGTTTCCTGCTGGAACAAAAAGCCATCCGTGCCTAACTTAATTTACACGTCGCTTGATGAAATCTGGGTGAATCTGCTGTTCGACGTCGTGTGCTTCTGCATCCCGCGTTCCGAGGCCGTGGAACCATCATGTGTTCTTTGTCTTTGACCTCAAGGGCGATGAGCAGCTGGGATTTGGCGTTTGGAAGATTTGGTTTCCCCGGTCAGCTGGGTATGCGCACGGGTTCTGCGTGTGCAGTTTGGGCTGCACATTGGTGCAGTTGGCTGCCTGTAAAGGAATCGCATGTAAGTACAGAATCACAACCAGTTTTGCGTCTGAGTTCGTGGTCATTACTTTAGCTGGACCATCCCTATATACTGGATCGACTCCAAAATCGCCCTCGGACAGTTTGGTCTATGCTCTACGTGTTGAAACACACATGCCTTTCCCACCAAACGAAAAAGCCCTGGCACCTCTTCGCCACATGTCTCACCGGAGCGTCGGTTTCCGCCGCTTCGGCCGTGTCCAAAGGCGGCCCAAGCCTCTGCACGTCTCCCCGCTGATGGACATCAAGCATCGCTGGCACCTGAAAGCCTCAGCTCCTTCGAGCAATCCCTTGGAATCTCAGGACCAAACGGATTAGTTTCCTGTGGCTTCAGATTGGAGTTCCTCAAGTCTGGTGCATGGAGAAGTTGCAATGATGATCCGATGAATGATCCCATGTGTTGGTTCCTTTTTGTTGGTGTCCTTTCAGTACTTCGCACTAAAAACAGCAAAAGTGGTGTTGATCTCCGATGTGTTGCGTTCCGATGTGGGACTTTTGAACAAAAAGAAAGGTCCAGGAACATGAACGGATCTCCGATGTGGGACTGAACGATGTGCTTTCTCCCGATCCCCTCCGTCCCCACGGACGGCTCCGTCCACGAGTAGTGCCGATCGAGTGTAGTCCAGCCGAATGAAAGGAAAGCATTGGTGCAGGTAATTGCTAGCTAGGCATGTCCCAAGCAAATGCTTTGGGCTGCTTGACATTTGCTTGGCATGTTTGGAACTTTCTGACTGTCTATAAGGAAGTCTTTGTGGATGTTTTGCCTGGCTTAGACCGCAGCTCCAGCAAGCCGTTTCTCGGCAGGTCTTAAGCCTACGTCGTTGTTCTTGAACACAAATTCTTGAGAGTGTGGTGTTTGGGTTGACTCAAGATCCAGCCTGGTAAGCCAGCCATGCTGGAAGCAAGCTTTCGGCACATTCCCAACTTTTTGTTCAGGCAAAACGCACGTTGCTCTGGAAGTTAAAGAAGAGAACGGAATAGTTGCAACAGAGTGTGGACAAACAAAAAGGAATTGCATGAACAAACAAATTCAAATCCCTTTTTAAGAGGCCATTGCTTGTAGGTCGGAGGCCATGGCTATTCGATTGCTTGTAGGTTGGAGGCCATCGCTACTCTTCCGCTTTGTGTCATTCCTCCAAGGCTTTTTCGGGCACATTTGCAGCTCCAGCCTAGCAGCTTCTTACGAGCTCGAGCGGAGCATGCAGGCACAGTGGAGCAACAAACCGGCCAAAGCATGCTGAAACCAACTGTCTTGGATTGGTGGAGACGGTCTTGGATCACAAGAGATCACAAGAGAAGACCTTGTAATAGACGCGGTTTGTGGAGGATTTTCTCTAAACACAAGTGGCTGGTTGGTCTGATCTAATCGGATGGCGTGTGTGAGACCCTCAGTTCAAGCAAGCCATGCCTTTGGAGGCTCCTTGCAGATGCTGTGGCGCTACGGTTTTCAACCTCAACGCACTGCTTTGCGGATTTATTGGAATGCCGTGAAGCTTCTTCGTTTCTTGGAACAAAGAAAAGAGCTGAGAGGTTGTTTGAACTGCTGGGTGTTTGAGTATGCTTTGGAGGATGGCTTCAACAACCTGCCTTGTTCGGGTTTGCTCCCAGAAGGATCAGCAGATATGCGGCAGAAATATTCAGATTTCACTGAATTGAACACCGGCAAAGCCTTTGAGTGGCAATTGTCGAATGTGACTATCCCGAAGGTTGGAAAAGTGTGTCATCCCGAAGGTTAATTTAGGTTTACTGTTTAGGTTTGAATATCGTGTAATTTCCATACCCCGTTTGTATGTTTGATTGAAACCATAGCAAGGGATAGCTCCAAACCCACAGCATATGAAGTAGAAGAAGTGCCCAAAAAGGATCGTCCTACTGCCCGTCCCCAACCACAGGAAAAGGTGTTCGCTTCCGATCACATCCAGCACCTGGTTTCAAAGAAGCGCCTTGGTCTGCCAGGGGCGACACATCGCTTACCGCACGACGCGTGACACGTGTCACGACGCGACCGGTGACACGTGACGGGTGACACGTTGGACATCGTTGGACGCTTCGACTCGATCGCGGATGAAAGCTTAGTTGCTGAAACCGCAAGAGCCACCAAGCCTGCAACATGTTTGGCATTTTGGCATCTGGAAGACGTGTTTGTGAGATTTGGAACCCCCTTGTAAGAGGCTCACGTCTTCCAACCGACACATCGCTTTCCAAGAACACGCATCACCGCATCAGCGCCTCCGTGCGACGCCAGGAGGTGCTGGAGGCCACGCAACGCTTTCATGACCACGAGACGACGACACCGCGGTCGGCACCTTCAGCGCCCTGGTGGCGCGACAACCAAGCCTTTCCCTGGAAACCCTGAGCCCCGCCTCGAGCCTCGCCGCACCGCCACGCTGGGCCACGACGCCGCTGAAGGACCGAGGCCGCTGATGTTTGGTGATCGGATGGTTCGGTGGAGGTGGTTCTGGGTAATTAGCGTTTTCATGCGTTTCAAGAGATGTTGGAACATCAAAGGTGTGGATATGTGTGGATAGGATTGAGGTTCTCGAATGTGTTTTTTGAGGGATTTTATTAAGAGTCTCCACTTCGCTGACCGGTCAGGCGAACATCTTCCGCTCAGATCCTACGCCGAACGTCTCTTCTCCACATGAAGGACGATGGATGACGTCCCTGAGTCTTTTTCTTGCAAGCGCATGGTGCATGCACAATGAAGAATTCCACTGAAATTGGATGTGAATGGCATGGCACCATTTTTTCGCATTTGCCAATCCAGTTTGGAATGACTTCTCTTTGGAAGAGCGGAGAGTCTTCCATCTGCAGCCTCATCGGCAGCCTCCCTGCATCGAATCAGCGCGTCCGATCGGTGCAGCAAAAAGCAGCGTCGTCCGATGAAGGTCCTGTGGCGCGGTTTTCACCGTGTTCGCTGAGGGTTCTGGAATCAGCCCGCGGCACCGTATTTGTCTTCGGAGACCAGATACCAGTTGTGGGGGTGCTTGTCGTCAGGATTCAGGTGTTGGAGTGTATGTATTCCAGTGATGTCCAGTGTATTTTACGATGTTGTTACGTGTTTTATCTTGTCCCTCCGCACGGTGTGTTGGACCTGAAGAAGTTGGCTTGTTCGACTTGCTCCTCTGCTAATGAAGCAACTGGGTTGGACCTTGTTGAACACAGGTGAAGCCTGGTAGAAACCATGCCAAATTCTGTTGTTTAAAGCATATTCTGGATACAAGTCACACGCGACTGCCCAACTATCAGCTGGTATAAATGGGTAGTGCCGACGTCTATTCTCGGTAGCAACGGGCAACGGGTGTCATGTAACTGGACGTCAGAAAATCTACCAAACGGCTAGCACTTGGCTGTTCTTGAGCGCCTCAGCTGAAAAAGCCTTTCCATGTGCGGTTTCCACTATATATTATGGCTCATCGGTGTTTCGTATTTTGCATCGTGATCTCCGCAGCCCACGACGTGCACAGCCCAACGGCCGACACCGACCGGGGCCAGTTTTGCCCATGGACCGGTCGACGCGGCGGCCCTGCCGTCATGGCGCTGCTGTGCTCGGCGCGCTGGCGGCGGCCTGGTGGGCCCTTGCGCCGGCGGCGGTGGCCAAGCAAAAAATGGGTATGAACACAACTTTAGAACAGGTCACAACTTTTGAGCCATGGGCTTTTGGCATCTCAGGTGTTAGTTCTGCTCAGTGGGTGTGAACATGTTGTGAAAGAACGTATTCTGTGAAACGGAAGTCATGGCATAAACATGAACCTGGCATGGTTCATGGATGAGTTCCAAGTGGTTGACCAGACTTTCCCGACTCACCGAAACCGCCCACGCGCCGCCTCAGGTGGTGACCCGCGACCCACGCGCCGAAGAGTCCGCAAGCCAAAAGGTCGCCAGCGGCGGCAGCGACGCCTGCGGCCAGGTGCGTTTCGGACGGTGACGGCGACCGAGGGCAAGTACGGCCAGGAGTCGACTAATTAGAAGACCTTCCTGCATGACCCTGTTTCGTTCATGTTAAGTTCACATTCTGAATCAGGTTCCTGGTTCATTAGATCCATGTCATAGTGAAGCATTTTCAGCTCACCAGCGCCCTCAGCCAGAAAGTGACGAGGCCCTGGCGGCCGGACAACAACGCTTCGAAGAGGCACGACAACATTGGCTTTCCGAAAGCCACTGGGCTGCAGTGGTGAGGTCGAAAAGGACGTGTCACTGGGATGCAAATGCGCAGGAGAACCGCTTGTACTGGTCTTGAATGTGTTATAACTTTTTGGAAATTCATTCCATCAATAACACGTGGAATGGCGAAATATAGAGTTGACTTGTTTGCTACACTTGACTAATTGCTGTTGATTCACAAGAACACTTCCAAGAAAGAGCAGCTTCATTTGACATGGTTCGATTTAAGATGGAGAATCAACCCAAACAGGCTCTACTTCCAGTCAAGCCATGGACATGGTCGTTTCCCATGTCCCACTCGACCTTCAGAGAGAAAGCGTGTTTATCCCGTTCTCACCGTTCGAGGCACCTCGCAGCGGCCCATCGTCCTGGGCAACGCAGCGATGCAGGCGGAGGAGAAGGCGCTGGCGGCCTTCGACGACGCCGCAGGTGGAAGCTGCGACGCGCAGCGGAAGGCGCTGCAGGAGGCCATCCGGAAGGCGATGCCCGGCGGTGGGCGGTTGGGACTATGGGACCACGGTGGTAGTGGCAACTGGTGAATAAGCGTTCCTGAAAAGGACGGTCAATTCACGGACGAATCATGCCCAAGGGTCGTCAGTGGTGATGTGTTTGCCTCACATACACTGAATGAGCTTCCGCATCGACTCACCCAGCATCACGCTACGCTTAGGACGTGCTCAACATCTTTCAGTTGCAGAGGGTCATTGCAGAGCGCCAAGCCTTAGATGCTGAGATGCAAAGGATCGATGGAGGCAGTTCCTGAGTGGATTTTCTATGGGTGTAACAGCTTGGTGTAATATGATCCCTGTAGACACCGGGGAACTGAGGTTCTGTTGGGAGGGAAACGCTTGGATCAAGCCGCAGATTTGGGTAGGGAGTGTCAAATGGGAAGGTTTCTAATTGCTCAACAGAATGATACAAAGTCATGTCGACACTTAATTGTTTCTCCAAATCACCCGGAAAGGTATCTATAGTTTCGCCGACGCCGCCAAGTGCCCACTTTCCTCGTGTTCAAGGTGTGTTTGGCCTGTGTTTGTGTGTGTCACGTGTTTGTTTGTTGCCTGAGGACAATCTGAATCGAAAGCTGGTGAAGAAGATGACGCAGCGAGGCGACGACGTTCGTTCGGGATCTCCGGGGGCACTCCGTGTGACATGTGCCGAGGAGTCCATCCGTCCAATCACGATTTTGATAGCCAGAGATTGATTGGGTTTGGCATAGCGAAAATCCAGACTGCTCATGGCATGGCAAACTGATCGTTGACCGATCCCGTTCATTTGCCGAGATATGGCTTCCAACATGTATAGGCCGATGAAGCCCACGTCATCCAGACATTAAGCCGACGCGGCCAGGTGGGCCGCTCCGAATCCAGGAGAAGCTCGATTTGCTGCGCTTAGAGGTGGAGGCCGGGTCTCTCCGTCCGCGGTGCCGAAGCGGAGACCGAAGTCACTGAGTGGTCGAACTGAATGTTCCTGCAACGTCGCAAGAAAACCCAAACGGCTGGCCCAAGAGGCAAGCAAATGGCTGGCCCAACGGCATGCACCTGCCCATGTGGCCAGCTATTTGCCATTTGCTATCATCACCATTTGCTATCACTATTGCCCTCTATCGGTACTAACTATCGGCCTGTTCTTTTCTTTTGATTCCTTTTCTTCCTGTTCTTTTTTCTTTGTTTCTAATTGCCATGGCCTCCACCCTACATATGGCGACGATGCGACGGCGACGGCCAGGCCTACAAGACGTCGGTGCAGAAGCTTTTGCCCAGCTGGGCCGAGGGCATCGACGTGAAGACCTCCGAGACGGAGCGGCGCCTCGGGGAGCTGCAGTTCACCATCGAGGACCGGTGGACGGGACCACGTCGTGGTCCGTCGGTCTGTACGGTACACCGGCTGGTGGAGCGGGCAGCTGCATGGTGGATTGGGGGGGAGGATTTGGGTGGGGGACAGGCTGATAGGTTTGGTAGACATGATAGGCTATGGGTTCGAGATGATGAAGGAAGAAAAAGAAGGAAGTGGAGTGGAGTGGAGTGGGGACTTGTTGGAGAAAGCAAGTGCTTGATTCTCTTCGATGAGGTTTCATGGGTGGACAATCTGCTGACTTGCAGGATGGTACAGAAGGCCAAGCTCTGCAGAAGCAATGGCAAGATCGACGGCTGCAGGAGTCTTGTATCAAAAGTTCTTTGCCATTTCTATACATACTCCGCAATGTATGCATTCACTTCAAAATGAGCACTTGCATATCTTGCATGCTTTTGCATGCTTTTGCTATACATAATATTACATACTTCATAATACCGATACCTCTATAATTACCTGTGATGATCCACTGACTGGGCTTGTTCCTCTCCAAATCCTTCAACTTGCACCGAAGCAGCCCAACCGGGCCGCTAGGATTTGATGAGCAGACGCGCCTATGGCATGTCCGTGTCTTTGGACCCAGCGCTTCGGGTGCTCATCCGGCCGGAAGGCATCGGAAATCTGCAGGTCTTCTCGCAAGGAGCGCGACGAGCCGACAGACAGGTCGTGAGACATGGAATGGAGGATTAGCACCCACCAACGAGAGAGAGGCATAATATGTTTAAAGTGCTGTTTAGATGGGTCTCAAGGAGAACAATGACCATATTACAACAAACAACAAGCAAGCACTGTACAAAAATAGACGCCATGCTTTTGCGTCTCCGATGGGACTGTGATGTTCCTTCCCCTCCGTGAGGACCCCTGGGTCCTCCGAGCCACCCTGCGGACATGAACTTGGGTGCCTTGGATGGTCGTTGGGCCTCCTTCGGAGGTCCACCCAGCACCCCCGGGTGATTGATGTTTTTTGATGTGGATCCGTGGAAGAGAGAACGCACAGATCTTACACAAAGAAAACCAAAACAAGGGCTCTTATCAAGGGGATGGTGGGCAAGGCCTTTGTTTTGAGAGCTTTGTTTCCATCGAATCAATAAAGGGAATCCATTTTAATCCTATGAACTTCACACAGCAGTTGGACAGCACGGAGCAGCAATGATTGTTGGACAGTGAGGAAACTCTTTGCTGCGACACTGAGGTATCATGAACGATGGCTCCATTGCGGATGTCTACCGAGAGCATCCGGTGCCACAGCGGGCTTTGGGTGTGAAGTTCAAATTTGCAAAGTTTTTCCCAGGAAAGATTGGTGAACAGAAGTTGTATACCTGCATATACTCTCCCGCCAATCTGAGCCAAAATTTGGAGCTATTCGCAGTTGTTCAGCTCCTTCCGCCGTTTTGCCACGCTTCAAACCTATGGATGCTCCCGATCTCTCCCCCCCCTCTACAATCCGATTGCATCAAACCCCACGATGGGCACTGACACCAGGTGCCGCCCTTGTTGGCGGTGCAGCCGGCGGTGAATGTGAACCTCAACCTCAGGCCGCTTTGGGCCGTAAGAAGGGGATTTGCCCAGCGAACGGCGATGTCAATCGGGTCCAAAGGGTTCTGGAAGTGGAACAGGAGTACAGCTTGGAGGCGGATGAGGTCTTTTCTTTTTCCCACAGTGGGTTGTTTCGTTTTGGTGCAGTATCACATTCTGTGGGAGCAACAGAAGGTCAACTTGTGATTGTGAGAAGAAGCTCTACATGGAAAATAAGCCTATTACGAAGAGCCCACCCCTCTCTTGGGCAGAGCTTCTTAAGGGGTTTCCACTCATGGGGCGGAATGGAAAGGCGGGAGCGAGTGTATCGGTGCATGCTAATCCACCATGACATCCACACGATACCGTGCAGACGCCAACGCTCAGGTAAAGCAAGGGTTGGACGCTCGGCCGTGTGACACGGTGCCAGAACCCCCAGGCAGTTTGAGAGCAGGAGAGGCTTGGAAAGATCGCGAAAGGTGACAAAGGGGGCACCAGCGCAGTTGTAAGCATCGAAACCAATTTGAGAGCAAAATAGTGATCATAGATTCTTTCTACTATAGTTAGTGATCTTAGTGAATGTTAAAAAAAACAAACACATGCTTAAAACACATAATGATATCTCAAGAAAAGAGCTCAACTGCTGGTTGCTGCCTACGATGTGCTCAGCGTGCAATGCTTCGCAGCTTGCACCCGGACCTTTGAGACGCCGAGGATTCGATCGGAGAAAAATGGGAATCCGGGACAAGGGCCAAGGGAAAAGAAACTGAAGGGAACAGTAACACAGGTTCCCAAGAAAGTGGTAGGATGAAGTGATGAAGTGATATGATATGATAGGATGCATTAGGATGAAGGAAGCCTGAGTGTCATGAGGTCGCAGGTCTAGAAGGCTTTTGAGAGCGATATATTGCTGTTCATTGACCTTCCCTTCTAGGACCCGTCAAGTGGCCGTGCCCTTTGGACCGGACCTTGCGTGCGCTTTCGGATGCTGCTTGAGGAGTGGACCAGGTGTCGGCATGGACTCCATGCAGGAAGTGATCGCAGAGCTTCAGCACACCCATACCATCAGGATATATCAGGATAACCTTCCCCCGGGCTGTTTGCTCTCTAAAAATCAGGGGCATGACCCTGACTTGAAATTCCCAAGAGGATCCAATACGAATCATTTATCCCACGATGTTTTGTCTTTGTGTTTTCATGTGTTTTCCTTTTTGTTCGACCTGCATGTCGATGCAGCTGCTTCAGACCATCGAGGTCATACTGCTATGACATCATCACAAGGCTGAAAACCGCCACGTTGTAATGGCGCAAACGTGCTCTGTAGGGCCGTAGATGTCTCAATCTCTTTCTCTTTAAGTAAACGAGCAAAACTCTCAGCTTGAGACATCTCAACTTGGTCCGTCTATGTCTGCCAAACTCTCAGCTTCACCTTCAGACGACAAAAAGACCGACGACGTCTCCGTTGGCCGACTTCTCCAGACCCAAAATCGACGGGGAAGGCCAGGAAGGTCCTCAAAGCTCCTCCCGTCACCTCAACCCTGGCACGGTGTAACCCACCAACCTGTACTCCGGAAGTGCCCCCAAACAAGGGAAACCGAGCATATTTCTGGACTCAGTGCTGTGCCGCGGCTTCATGTGCGAGCATGCTGCGAAGCAAGCCACGGGGCAGTGCTGCATAGCTGCACTGGAGGTGATTCATCAGGAAAAGAATGAAAAGAAGGATCCCAACTTGGAGAGAACTGATGTCACCTGCCGTGGTTCGAGGGGCGATGTTGTTTTTGGATTTCTCTTCAAGGGGTTGGGAAGGCTGTTGCACATGTTTCATATGGAAAAATGGCGAACCAAAAAACCAGACACCTCAGAAGCAATCTCAATATACATCTCCACACAAGAAATCCAACCCTAGGGATCCAAGTGCCTTCTCAGAAGCTGTTTGGGGTGGGTTTGGAGGGTCCATGTGCCTTCTGAGAAGGTACTTGGATCCCTAGGGCAAGAGATGAGCAACTTCTTGGGATGAGAAACCCCCAAGGCCCTGCTGCGCTTCGTCTACGCCCGCTGCGGCGCCGACCGCGTGACGGTGCCGCGTGGTGCTGCGTTGGCGGCGCGGTGTTTGCGGAGCTCGGAGGAGGAAGCCTTGTGCCAGGCGGTGCAGGAGAGAAGACGAGCAGGCAACACGAAACGATAGGTACGAGTCGGAGTGTGTGTGCGTGTGAGTGAGTGCGGGAGACGAATGAGAGATACCTCTCTGGCCCAAATCGATTGATCTATTTTGGATGTTTTTAATCAAGAATCTAACTGGGGAGTTTCCCTAATTATTCAAGATACACGCACTACACAGACAAATGTCTCTTGTGGATTGTTGCTGTGGACATGGGAAACCTGTCTTACTTTCAACATAGAGAGGTGGCAACCGCAGACCAAGCAGATATAAACATGTTATCCAAAGAGACCTATGTAACTGAGTGTGGTATGTTTCCCTGGCTGTAGATGAGATGATAAAGAGATTGATTGTATGAGGAGCTTGGAAACAGGTTGCTGGTCAAAGTCTGATTTGAACAAGGGGGGTCAGGAGAAGGGAGGCGGACAAGCATACTTCAACAGCGAATCACTGGGGCATCAATTTGGCCGAGTTCTTGTGTCGGCTTTGTGACGTGGGAGTGGAGAGCACTTGGGATTCGATGCTATTGGATGGAGATTCAATGCTCGCCAATGTGGAGGAACGCGGATGATCGGCTTTTGGCGTTGGTTACCTTGGTGGTCTCTCTTGTGTTTGCTGCTGCTTCTCCCTGTTCACTCCACGCCGTGCTCGCACGAGGGGTGTCGCAGGACAGCTGGCCTGCCGTGATCAGTCCAGATGACACAGGCCAGGGACCAGTGGACCCGGAGCCGCACCCCCACAAAGGGATATCTAGATGAGCACCAGATTCCAAAAGAAGTTCCTGTTTTGGTGTATACTAGATTGGTGTCAAAGTAGAACATGATAAGTGAAGATCAAAAAAAGTCTTTCGCCACGGTGGATTTCACCCTGCGGGTCTTCTTTCACGCAGGGGCGCTGCCGGCACATTTGCTGAAAGCGCTGCCGACGTTGGCAGAGCTCAAAGAGCTTTGCGGACACCACCAGGCCCGGGCGTCCCAATCCAGCGACGAGTCAGCGACCACGGCGTGGAGTTTGCATGTGACTGCTATGTTTCGAGGTTTTGGGGGTTGGTGAGTGTGGTAACTAAAAGAAACATAAATAAAGAAACAATGGCTTTTGCCAGGTTGGTTTGCCAGGTTGGTTTGAAGAGAGTGGTTGCTTTTGCATTGTTTTTTGGAGTTGTGGTCATCTTTTTGGTCAGCTACTGGGTAAACCTGGTTCACCTCGCTGACCTTGAGCAGAAAACAACCTGAGCCTCACCTGGTTCTGCCGAAATCGACGACGACGTGACGGTGCGGACCCAGGTGCCTGTGCGCCTGCCGAAGGCCTGGGATATCGTGGGGGATATGTTCACTCCTTTGACCAACATGCGTTGACCTCGATGGTTTAACTCGATGGTTTAATATGGTGGTTACGATGGTCATGGCTCTAGCCAAGGAAACTCAAATGCGAAGCAGCTGGCTATGTAGCAGTCTTCCATATCCTAGGCCCTAGGCTCTTCCTGCACGCTAAAGGCACGCTTCTCCTTTCTGGGTCTGCGCCTGGCACCGACGGATCCCCGGGAGCAGCGCACCTTCGGCGACGTGCGGCGCCCGATGCCCTACGAGGAGACGGAGCAACGGGCGACACGGCCGGCTAGCGGAGGATCGGTTCAGAACTGTTACAACGTAATTCGAACCGAGCTGGTGGCAAGAGGTGTACTCTCCAGGGCACTGCATAATGACATACTAGTAACCCTACTAGTAACCCTACTAGTAACGCTCATGTGATTTAGACCCTACTAGTAATGTAGTAAGGTGGCAAGTGGCACGGCTCAAAGTGGTAGAGTCCTGGTAGAGCTGGTAGAGGAGTGTGAGAGAACCTCAAAGGAAGACGCCAGTGTTTGACTTGGTTGCCTTTGACTGAGAGTTTCAGGGGCTGTTTATTCATTTGTGTTGGGGATCGGAAGGAGGTGCCGGTGCCATGAAAGAAAATTCGTTGAGAGACGAAGGGGTGCTGTGTTGGGTGGCCAGCAAATGCACAAGATTTTACCCGCACATTTCAGCCGCTGTGGTGAAAAGTTTGGGCTGTGAGAGCGGCACACGGGACTTCAAATGACTGAACACTACACCAAAGTAGATGCTGCCAAATTACTTGCCCTTCTTCAAACAGGCTGCTTATTTCTATGCCACCATGTCTTTTCTCTTCCTCAGGTGTTCTGCCTTCGATGCGGGGCTTAAGGGGTTTCCACCTGAGGCCTTGAGAGACGTCATGGACGAATTGGCCACAGAGTCCGCTCCGAAGCACTACGCTGCCAGCGTGCCCTTGGAGAGGCGCGACGACGGAGAGCACAGCGTCACAAAATCTCCACATAAGACCTGCGACAATTTCAGAGGCGTGGGATTTCAAGACTGTCGCGAGCTGTCAAGACTGGTGATGTTTTTTTGTTGTGAAATCAAACAACGCTACCACCAACTGCCATATCCCGCCACCGCTCTAGAGCTACATTGTTTCTGTGTGTTCTGATCAAGAACCGAATTCAAGAACAAAAACACCTTATAATATTGGCTTTATAAAATGATTTCCTGTTGTTTCATACTCTGTGACGTTTCCAATAAGAAGAAACGCAGAAGCATCCTCTGTGCAACGCAGGGATTTGCCCGAGTTCGCCGAGCGGCTCCGGCCTTTGCGTGAGGCCGACTGGTTGTGGCGGGTTCGTCAGTTGCGCTTTCAACGAACGGAATCGACTTGCTTTGCGCGTTGAACTGGGCAAGACCGGACAGAAGGAGCCTGCCAAATGTATCATATTGCATCGGGTGCCAAAATCCAACTGATCTTCGATTTGACTGGTCTTTTCCTCTCAAGATTAACCATGCTTAATTATGAGGCAGCCTTTTGTGTTTCCTTTCAACAACCCTTCTCCCGGTCTACAACTTCGTGAAGGCCACTCAATATAATCACCAATAAATCCTCGATCTGTCCACCGGTTTTGTCCAATTTCGCCCAACCAAATCAGCCGATTTCGATCGGTTCATCCTGCAACGGCCCTTTTCATCCCAATCAGCTCTAGGCTTTAGAGGAGACGTTGCACCTGGCCATGGGGCCACCGGTGCCCAATGCTCCGGTGATGTACTTGGGCCACTGGAGCTGAATCCTGTGTTCGGGGTGTCTCTGCTTGGGGAGAATGGCAAGTGTTCGGAATCAACGAAACGTCAAGAAGAGATGAAGGTTGAAAGGACCTTGGCAGATTTCGGAGATGAATTAGAAATGGTCCGGAAAATAGAGGAAAGGCATGAAGGAATGAGAGTGAGGCAGTATAGGACAGCGGAAGAGTTGTCTAAGGCGCAGGTGAGCAGCGCACCCCGCTCCACTGCGCGCTACTGACATGGCTTTGTGGTGGCTTGGGGCTTTTGCTAGATTTGCTCGTGACTTCAAAATTGTTCTACCATGCAGATTGGTTTCCTGAATGTATACTCTGAATGTCCTTCAGAGTTGTACCAACGTTCCATTCCGTTCCGTTGTATACTGCTTTGCGCTGCTTCACTCGCGCTGGCCAGGACCCAACGGAGAACATCACACTTGTCCTGGAGGCATCACAGCGAAAAAGAGTGATAGCGACACGTCCAGAGATCATCAAAAGCATTAAAAAACTATGTCCCTGCTGATGGGCAGTCATATCATACAACGTCACCCAAAAGAGTCTTCCAAGACCAGCGACGTCTCAACATCTCCCAACATCTGACAAACAGCTTTAGACTTCCAGTTGAGCTCCAGCTATTCCGCTGCGCCCTTCAATGATCTTCAATGGAAATCCAGTATCTCCGGCTCCAGGGCCGCAAGCTGATTCGGCTCTTCCCGCCCAGCAGCTCCGGCTTCTTGAAGCCCTTGGGCGGTTGGTTGGGATGCCCAGCAGTCAACACCCCCCGTGGGAACGGCGGTTTGGCAGTGAGAATCCGTGAGTTTGGAGGAGCGGAATGGGGAAGGCATGGCTTAGATCGATGAAGGGTTCTGATTGGTTCTGATTTAGCTCGGTTTAACCTTTTTTTCAATCATGTTGGCACTCCGGAAGGACTCGAACTGAAGATAAGCTTGAACATAGAAGGTTATAGACTATAGACATCGAAGGCTTATGTGATCCACCTTGGAGGTCGGAGTGTCCAAACCGTGGACTTTGTTTTTGTGATGTCTATAAGATGCTTCGTAGAGGCCCCGAGTACCACTAGGCCACTAGGCTGTGCCTCCAAGCATGTTGGAAGGAAATAGGAAACAGTTGAAGGACATCGAGGAAAGCTTCCCAAACAAAGATCAGACGCGCAAAAGCTACACACGTTGTCGTTGATTTAATTCCATGCTCCCTTGTCACAGGTATGCCGCAGCATCCTGCTGGATGAGCGGTGTTGTTCCGGCAGCATCTTGACAAAAAGTGCCCTTCCAATGGGTTCCTTGTGTTGTTTTCATTCTTGTGGTGTGCACTCTTCCAATTGAGCACTGCTTTAACACACTGCTCGTAATTATTGTTGTTCTTCCATGTTCTTCCGTTTTCAATTGCTTCAAGTTCTCAAAGCTGTTGCTCCAAACAAATGAAACCGCTGCTTTGTGGATATTCTCAGGTCTATTCGCCTGTGGACGCGTTCAACCTTCCTTCGGGGACGCCAGATCCGCTGGACATACACCTCTCCGGAGGCAGGAGAAGTGGTAGAAGGGGAAAGAATCAGTCAGATTCCAATCCAAACTAGCGGACTAGCTTGGCTCTAGTGGCTATAGTAGCTCTCCATGTTCTTCCCACTAAGGCGTTTTGGTATCCTGCCTTCTTTGGGTATGCTGGTGGTTCTGCTGTCGCAATCAACGACGGGTGTTCTGTCGATGTTTAGGTCCAAACCGACTGACTATAGTCGTGGTTGGTCTTCTGCCTGGCAATTGTTTCAGTCCCCAGATGGTTACTATATAGGACACTGTTTTTCACAAACCCTCAAAGGTTCTTTCCATCTGAAAAGCCATGACCTTCCGACTTGTCATGGAAAATGGACCGGAAGACGAGGTTCCTTTAACGAGAGGATCCGCTGGTGTCCACTTCCGTTCTTCCGCGCCGAACGAGGCGAAGCCTTGTACCTGCCGGCGGGTTGGTGGCACGCCGTGGTCGGCTCGCAGGAGCCCAACATGGCCATCGTCTTCGGCTATGCCGCTGGGACGGAGAAGCAGATTGGATCCAAAAAGGATCCCAGGTGCTCTAAGATAGAGAAAAACGCTTTGTAAAAACAGACATCCAAGGGAAAACGATCGGAAAACCATCTGATGGCCTGTTTGAACATGTAAGTCATGCTGATTGATGAATATCGCTTCTGATCTACATGGACTTCAAATTCATCCGGCCACCCGTTTCTGGCTCGCTCCTCCACTGAGGCTCCCAGCGAATTGAAGGGCGCCCGCTATTTCGGGCAGCAGCCCCAGCGCCCAGCCGACGTCGGAAAAAGGGCTGCGCGAAGTGGGTTCATAGTTGAGAGCCCGCGCGGCGGCCGAGCGGCAAGGATACGTAGTTTGAAGCTTGGGAAGGATAGAGATCCGAAAGAAAGATTGTTGAGTTTCCTCGCTGGACGGAGCAGTTCAGATTTTCTGGAGACATATTTGGCTTACTCAGATTGCATGCCAATGTAAAGGCAATGTTTGAGGAACCTGCCATACCATTCTAGAATCTGTGCAACACCAGACAGTCGAAGTAGTTTCTGCCTGTCTTCTCCTCAGCTTTGGATCTCCTCAGCTTTGGATCTTTTCGGGCAGAACCGCAGAGTGTGCCATGCCAAAAGCCCAACGGCACAGAGCTCAAGACCGGCGTTGGCCAAAATACATTGGTGTGAGACATATGGTTGGAAAAAGACTGGAGTGGACCTCAAAACGAAGATGACGAAAAAGACAACATAAAACACAAAGGTTCCGCTCTTCCGACACGCTGAATTGCTGCAATCGCCTGGCCAATTTCAGGCCATGACCATCCCATTTTTGAAGGATAGCAGAAGCATCGATGAAGACATGGGAGAATGTGTGCGATGTGTACAGTGCCATCTGAGAGAAGCTGAACTGGTGTGGTGTGATGTGTGTCTTGTTCACCTTTATGGGAATATACAGTGGATACTAATAAAGTGCAAGCAAACAGGCCAATCTCATAAGATCCCGATTCAAAAAAACACCACAAGCAACTGTCTCCGGATGAGGACGATCCAACACTCTCCCCCGCTTTTCGAGTGGACGAGCAGCTTGCTGTCTTGTGCGGATCAGAATGCAAGCCGCCCAGGCCGTGCAGGGCCGTGCAGGCAGAGAAGATGGAGTCAAGGCCAGGGAATCTGAGACAGAAGTAGTTCATGTGACATCAGGGCCGTGACTTGAACTTGTTTGTGGAGCGACTTCCAAGTTGCAGCGCCGGCCAGACGTGACGTGTGTTTGTCACATTCTTTGTTGCACTGTGCGGTGGCTGATCAGAAGTGTTGCTGGCATTCCAAGTGAAGAATCCCAAGCCATTGCAAATTCAGGCAGTCCTCACTTCCAAGATAGAGTTAGATTTAACAGCAATCTAGAATTATCTAGAGTCTAGCAGGCAACTCACATGCGTAGAGCAGAAAGTCAAAATGATATCTCCCGCAAGTCAGAGTCAGCTAAGATCCAAGCAACCCACTCGCGGAAAGCAGAATTGCACAAATAACAAATATAAAAGCATGAGATCTCCGATGACAAAGCTCCTTGCTGCGATTGCGATCCCCATCCTGGCGCTTTACGCTGTAGACATCGTGCAGTTGCCACAGCACTTCGGAGGGGCTCGAAGACTCAACAGCTTCGAAGACAAGTCCATTGCACACGGTTTGCAGGAGCTGATTCCAGGGCCCTGCGTGATTCAGGAGGCAGAAGCCACCACCAAGTGGATGCTGTGGCTGTTGGTTGATTCTCTCCGTGCACATTGGCCGGTGTTGGTGGTGGTGGTGCCAGATGGTGCCTTGGTGGCAGTTTTGTTGGTGCTCATAAAATACCGGATGAGTGGTGAGAGCAATCCCTACATGCAACTTGAACAGTCTGAAAGTGGAAGCGAAGAAGGCGATGAAGCTGGAGGTGAAGAACAGCCAGAGCGAACGGACGACACACCCAGCCTATATGCTCGAGCAGAAGTAGCAATGATGGCCTTCTTTTGGCTGTCTGACATGTTCTCTGACCTGTATGTGGCCTATACCTACTACACCGACCGAATGTACATGTTCAGCTTTCTTTTAGCAGCAATCTGGATCGGAAGTGGGTGCTTGAGCTTTGTTCACAGATACCTAAGCTGGGAACGTTGTGATGCAAGGACCAACAGCGACTTGTTTTTTCGACGCTTGAATTCCCGAGGTGAGCGACGGCCCGGCTTGACGAGCTTTGTTTTGTACGTGCTGCAAGTCCAACCTCTTTTGGAAGCCTTCAAGGCCCTCAAGCGTGGCATGACGCAAGAACTGCGAGAAGAGAAGGTGCTGGCAGCCCTTTGCGAAGGGGCTCCTTCGAGTCTCCTTCAGATCTATGCCCTGTTGGTGAGCCGTCCGAACGGAAATCCGTGGATCCTGTGTGGGTCTATATGTCTCTCGATTTTCACTGTGGCTGATGGTGTCAACAAAGCCTACGAGCTTTGCAAACCTGAAGACAGGCAAATGGAGCCGAGCATTCTGCCCAGCATCGCTCTATTGTTCTTCCGTTGGTGCGACGTATTCTCGCGCATCGGGTTTTGGGCCCTGCTGGGCATATGCCTCCGGCCGACGCAAAGCGTCAGGGCCTGCAACAGCCATACTTGCCTCTTATCGTGGCAACGGAATTTCTTATAATCGCTTTGCTCTTCAAGTCAAATAATTGTGGATTGCAATTGAAGTGGAAGGAACTCTTTAAGAAGCAGAACTTCCTTGGCATTATCACCTCTTTTCTGAGCACTTTCTGGTGTTGCTATGACAGAGATTTGATACCTCAGCGACGTTTTGGCAGATCTTTGCTCGCACTACGAACCTTCAGTGCGCTTTGCACGTTGTGGCTCTTTGCTCTGGTCTTTTCTGCGGAATCTGGAGGTGAGTGTGTCTTGTCACACAAGCCCGCTGTGGAAATTATTTGTTTAGTGACATTGTTGACCTTCACAATAACCTTCCTTCTGACGATCATGAATGACGTGATGCTGTCATGGTGTGCTCTTCCTCTATTTCCCATCATCAGCGGCTGCAATGGTGGTCGCTTGGAGTTGGCTGCCAGGCTTGGCTTGGATTCACAAATCCGTCGCTTCCTTGATGACTCACACGAAGAAGCGCGTGTGGCGGCGCTCCGTCAGGCTGCAGAAGCGGGTCATGTCTCTGTGGTCCAGTCGCTTGTGGACTTCGGGGTGTCTCCTGGTGCCTTCTGGCAGCGCGGCCTAACTGCAATGCACTGCGCAGCCAGGGGAGGCCACGTGCCGGTCATGGAGGCCTTGCAAGAACTTGGAAGCAACGATCTTGAGACTGCAGGAGAATATAGAGTGACTCCTGCTCACCTTGCAGCCTCCAATGGCCATTTGGAAGTCTTGCGGTTTCTGGAGAGATCAGGATGCGACTTGGAGAAAGCAGACAATGATGGAATGACTCCTGCAATGTTTGCCGCCCAGAATGGCCGTTTGGACGTCGTGCAGTTTCTTGAGAGTGCACGCTGCAACCTTCAGAAAGCAGACAGACGTGAAAGGACTCCGGCATTCCTTGCTGCCAGGAATGGCTATTTGGAGATCGTGAAGTTTCTGCAGAGTTCAGGCTACAACCTCCAGAAAGTCAACGATCTCGGAAATACTCCGGCACATGCTGCGGCCGGGAATGGCCATTTGGAGGTCTTGCAGTTTCTGCAGAGCTCAGGCTGCGACCTTGAGAAAGCAAACCACGCTGGACGGACTCCTGCTCACCTTGCGGCCTCCAATGGCCAGTTGGATGCCTTACAGTTGCTGCAGAGCTCAAACTGTGACTTGGAAAAAGCAGACTACCTTGGAAGGACTCCTGTTCAGTGTGCAGCCTCCAATGGCCAGTCGGATGTCTTGCAGTTGCTGCAGAGCTCAAAGTGTGACTTGGAACAAGCAGACAGCTTTGGAAGGACTCCTGCTCACCTTGCGGCCCTGAATGGCCATCTTGAGGTCTTGCGTTTTCTTGAGAGGTCAGGATGTGACATGGAGAAAGCCAACAGCAGTGGAGATACTCCTGCGCAACTGGCGGCCTTGCATGGCCATTTGGAGGTTTCTCAATTTCTTCAGAGTTCCGGGACCACCGGCCTCCAGACTGCAAGCAGTCGGGAATTGCGACTTCGCGTGGGCTGATGGCTGAACGTTCGCAGATTCGTTCAGGTCATCCTGTGCATAGCAAACTGAGAACCTATGCAAAGCATGGCAAATCTGTTTGAGTTTGCAGAATCTGGGAAAGATTGCCAGTGCTGTGTGTTGAGTTGCAGCGTGTGCTATGCTTTTGCCAGTGCAGTGTGAAAGGACACCTGCAGCCAAAGCTTGAGGTTCTGGCATACATCTGGCGCTGTGGGAGCTGGGCCAAGCTGGGCTGAATGCCTGCAGTTCCGCTCCGCAGGCTGCACGTTGGAGCCTCCTGTCGGTGACAAATTGTCCAATGCTCGAAACGGTTCAAAAAGCCGATTGGTTGACTGGTTTTGCCAGAAGGAATAGTGTTTATATTGTGTTTTCCTTTTGTGAGGCTTCAATTCCTTCTTTCGGACTTGATGCATCTTGATGCGCTATTTCTGACCTATCCGTACATGGAAGTGCGCGCACTCAAAATGAGATCAACCCTTCCCAAAAAGCATGTGCTATGCAGTTCTGCTGCATGGCATAATTTCAGTAGACTCCACAAAACCACATGTCTTGGAAAGAATCAAAACAAGTCGAAGACATCAGAAAATCAGATGCAATCCCTTCAATTCGCCCTCATGGCGCCCTTCTTGTCAGGCGACCGACCGCTTCAGCCGCTCCAACCAGACACAGCGCCGTCCACGACATGAGGTGAGCTGCGGATTGATTTGCCTGTGGCCTGTGGCTGGTGGTAAAGCAGTGTGCGGAATTAGCTACAACTGTGGTTTCAACCTAGGTTCGACCATCGAATGCGAACAGGTTATTCGTCTTATCTACACTCTACACCCCATTCTTTCTTCGTTTTTGTTGCGGAACAACTTTGCGCAATAAGCTCAAACTGCTGGAGGGTGCTCAGAATCTCACAACATATACCCCTTTTCGGCGACTGCGATGTCCTGTCACCTGTTCCTTAGTCTGTTTCATCTAACACCTGGTATCCAATTCCCCACCTGAATTCCAGTGAGAGTTGATTGGCCAACCTCGTTCCGAATCAACGACTCGTTTGGGCCAATCAAGTCTCACAACCTGACGACGAGAGCGTTTTGGGTTCCAAACTGGGCGAGAGTTGATTCGGAGCACTACGTTGCCAGCGTGCCCTTGGAGAGGCGACGGGACGACCGAGAGCACACGGTTACAGGTTGATTCAAGAGCCAAAATGTCCAACACAACCAACAGAAACAGCTAGAGCTACAGTGGTTGGACATTTTTGTTGCTTGCTGTGAAAAGTAGAATCCAAGAAAAGCTGATTCGCTTTAGATTTTGGATGCTTCCGTAAAATGTTGACTTGATGAAGCTTCCGAATTAATTCCTTCAATATGTGTTGAATGAATGTGTTCCAGAGGTTTGTTGATTTTTTCAGGGCGAAGTATGTAAGCAGAACCAAGGGTTGACCATATGATGCATAAAATCCTGACATACGCTTGGACTGAGAAAGGCGCCAAGTCCAACTGACCACAGTTAACTTGTTGGGTTTCGCATTTAGGATTGACCACGTGTGAGGCAGTATGAAGCAACCAACACTGTTCAGCGGTCCACAGGCTCGTGAAGGCCAATCAATTTGTGCTCGAAGAGACCTGAAAAGAGGAAGAGACATGAAGAGACGTGGACGGATTGTCCAACGACGGATGTTGCACTGATCCGTTGATCCAACTCCAGGCCCTGGAGAAGACCCCCTTGTACCTGGCCACTAGTGGTGCCACTATAGTGCCCAATTCTCGTATTTGGGCCACTTGCTTTGAAGATGTTGGAGTAAGTCTTGACCGGAGGATGCTGTCGTTCTCAGCTTAAGATTCACACACTATGATGGTGTATTTCAGTTGTTATCATGGACAACAAACCGGTTTTTGGTCCTGTTCGCAATTCGCAGATATCTATGACTGACCATATGTGCCTCTTCTCTTTTATTTTTTCGCACGGACGATCTTCTCCAGAACGTGCCATTGCGATGGAGCTGCAAGTGTTGTTCGGATCTAAGAGAAATGAAAAGTTTGACAAGAGTAATCATGTCGAGGAGTTGATGGGAAGGGTGTTGTAGCGTTAATCGATTTTGTACTTCAGCAGTAGAGGCTCATTACATGTGCAAACAACCTCAAACACTACTCACTCTTTAATTGTCGTTCAGTGCATTTCAGATTGAGTCGTCCACTCTAGACGCTTTGTCAAAGCATTGGTTGTGACGCTTTGCGCCTAGTGGCGTTGTCTCCTCAGCCATCCAGATCCAGCCAGTTTGCGTGCTTTGATTTTGAAGTTTGCGGATCAAGGCAGATTTCAATTGCTTGTTTTGCTCGTGCCGTTTTGCCTGCATTGCATTTGGGTGATTCTACACCTCCAATTAATTCGGGGAAGAATGTCCATCACAGAGACGATCAAAAAAAACCCAAGCACACAACTGGTAAACCGATCAAAAAAGGACACGAAGTCTTCTTTACTTTCTCCTGTCGTTCTGTCGCTCAGTGGCCGTCGTTCTCGCGATCGAAGTCCGCAGGTCGCCATGTTTCGGCCGCGACCACGACTTCATTTCACTCATTTGGACTTCGATGATTCGGAGCGTGGAGGTTGCTTGGGCCGAAGTCTTCGCTGACTGGTGGTTAGCTGAATTTAGAACCTGGGTGGGTGGAAAGAATCATGTGCTGAAGTTCATTTGCAGTTCAGTTCATTTGCTTCATGGCTGGACCTGCATGTTTTTTGTGTGTTGAGTGAGGTCCTCGCCGGAAGCTCCTCGAAGCATTTGCAGGGAACAGGAACGACTACCCCTTCCTTCCGGTGGAGGACACCTATCGCAATCGTTCCGACTACTACAGCACGATGCAAGCCAACGTCATGGCCGAGGCAGTTTGTGCCTTTCACGGCGGTGGAGGCATGACGCTGAATTGTCGGCAAACCTTCGATTGGCTCGTGGCTTCTCGGTGCGAGAATGCCGGAAACGCGAACTCGAGGCCAACTCCCGAGCCCTCGGACTTGCAACTCAAAGACAATGTTGTGGAGCTCAACCGGACCCTTTTTTGGGTCACAGAGTGCAACATCCAGGAAGTCACTCGAAATGGTGTCGCAGGGCATGAAGCCAACCTGAAGGGATTCGCACTTGGAGGTCGTAGACTAGAGACAGCCTTGGCAGACTTTCGAAGTGAGCACCCAACGACTCGCCTGAAAGTACGCCTCTTCGCTGGAGATTACTTGATCAGGTACCGATGCGCTTCGGAACTTCAACTTAGCTCACCCAGAGACATGATGCTCGAACGGATGGTGCTTGACCCTACCCGTCGGGATCCTGGAAGCTATGCTATGTGCAGATCTATTCAGATGCACCTGATGCCCATCAACGAGGACCAGGAACGTGCCGTGAAGTCCTTGGGTCTTCGAGTGGAAATCATCCACGGGCCACCTGGGACGGGGAAGAGCACAACGATCTTTCATTTGTTGAGTGCACGAATGCCACCTAGAACAGCTTCAGTGGTCACCTGCGTGACAAATCAAGCTATTGATGCGGTGGCAGAGAAGCTGTCAATCACACATGAGAATGCAGATGGACTGCGGATCCTGGTTTTGGGCAATCCCACCCGTGTTGGCAAGACTGCCGGAAACTATACCCTGGACAATTTGTGCCGGAGAGATGCTTTGGTGGTCAGCATGAAGCGGGCGCACAACCTTTTGAAGAAGGCTTTGAGAGCAGCTGAAGACTTCCAGTTTGCCCGACAGCAGCGACTTTGGAAGCCTCATACACGTTCACGCTTCAGTCAGATGTACATCGAAGGGCTCCCATCAGTCAGACGATACAGACTGGAACTTGAACAGGAGAACTTGCGCCGCAGGCGAGACTCGATGCCTTTGGAGAAGTATGATCCTGTGAAGTTCTACTTCGACCGCCTCAACTCGACGAAGCAGAAGATGGCTTGGGCAGTCGTCCGAAGCAGGCCGTTTCGCTTGCCTCAGAAGCGAATGCCATTGTGCTTTCCCTTGTCCTTCCAGAATCGCAAGTCTTGGCGTGTGCAAGTCTTTGTGGAACACCTTCAAAGGTGTGCCTCAAAGGCTCAACAGGCATTTCGAGTGGCACAGGACACTGCTGCTCGGAGGGTGGTCCGCAACTCTTCGGTCTTCCTGTGCACGATTCCTTCCAGTTACCAGGCACGGCGCTTGACCAAACATGACCAAACTCGGAACAGTGCAAGTGATTCAGCCCAAACTTTCTCATGGCTTTGCTCTTCTAAATAAGGCCGCAACTTTCATGTAACAAGTCAAGGTGAACGCCAACACGATTGAACAAACCAAAGATTGAAATTTACTAATCAAAGGAAGTTTAGTGTGCAAAACTTCCGTGTTACGGACATTCAACAGCTGTTCAACCACCACTCATCATACACCACTCATCAAACACCACTCATCATACACCACTCATCATACACCACTCATCATACACC
>CAXAMN010021013.1:0-59802 GCA_963970005.1 Durusdinium trenchii | reverse complement strand
TACCGGTGGCCGAAAGCATGGCACGGTAAGTATAAAGATCCTGTCATCCCGCTCGTACTTGCTCTCTATGGTCACCCAGACTCAGGCGGGTTCTGGGAGAGGCAATGCGAGGATTGTCTCGCAAAGGTCGGCTTCAAGGCCGTGCACCCTGAGTGCTGGCCATCGATCGTTTGGCATGACAAATTGTTCCTCTTGTTAGCGGTCTATGTAGATGACTTCAAAATGGCCGGACCTGCGTCCAACCATGCAGAAGGGTGGAAGCTCATTGGCACCCACATCGATATGGATACTCCAGAAGATGTGGGGAGATACTTGGGCTGTGATCATGTTGTCACACATGGCATCAAGCTGTCCACTGACCATCACCCATTCGCGCATGTTTTCGACCACAAGCTCGAAGATCCTTCTAGTAAGCCAGCGGCTCCCGCGCGCCAAGAAGGGATGGAACATAAACAAGCGTGAAATGTTTCCGTTGGAACTGTTCAGCTAACCATGCAAGGTTCAGTCGTTGCGTCTTGTCTGCATGCCGGAAGGCGGGTGACCTGCCTGATTCAAGGATTCTAATGGTCGCCCGATTGTCTTCCAGAAACACGATTTCGAAAGCTCCTTTACCTATGAGGTATATATCCATGGAACCTTCCCGACCTTGACCAACGTAACATGAGTCAGTGAGTGCGTTCCTAATTTCTCGTGATTCAACACCATAATCGATTTCGTTCGGGCCAGGCACTCGGAAAATAGTCATACCCGTCCATTCCCCTTTCATGACTCTCTGTCCTTCCCTGCTGGACCAATCCCAGCTCACGTCTGCATCAAAGGTGCCATCCTTGAATTGTGCAATCGTGATCCTTTGGGCTGACAGGAACTTATGATCGACTGGGCAGTCGTCACAGTCTCTTGGGTCAAATAGGGTGTGTCTGGGTTCAACATGTCTCCTAATCACCTGATCTTTCAGTGGATCAAACTCCCAAACATCGATTTTCGCGTTCCGGGCACGTGTCCCCACGGCCGAGCTTGGCACATTGGCGTTTGTGACTCCCCCCGCCTGCCGTATGACTTGCCAAAGACAGGAGGAAGGTAAACCAACTGTGCGAATCGACAGGTTAGCGGCAATTACTTCCGCTTCCGTCGAGCTCATGGCGGTGGCCGTCTGCTTTTTCGAAAACGCAGTAAGGGGAAAATAGGTGTTTAGACCTACCATGGCCAGAATGCAACCTGAAGTTGAACGACTATCATGCTCTCCGGCATGGTCACTGTCGGCAAACAACCACAGTTTGCAATGTTGGGGGTCATCTCCGATGAAACCTGACTGCACGACGTCGATCGTGGAGTAGATATAGCACATGAGCCTATGCAGTGCAACATCACACTCTTTTGACCACTTGGTGACACGGCTGGCAAGACCTTGAGTCGCTCTGAGCAAATCAAGACGTGCCATGCGTGCTGCGAACAACACTTTCATGAGGACTCTACTCGCGATGGCCTGGAGTTCCCCCCGGCGTTCTGCCTCATCACCTATGGGTCTAGCAATCTTATCGTCGTGAAACGGAGTGTTGACTGTCTTTAACTTCACGGGTTGATCGACGAGACTCTCATACTTCTCGAGGCATTGCCTCAGAAAGCCGCGCATGTCGTATTCGACCCGTGTCACAGGCTTGTTCATACAACTCTGATCATCTTCAAGTTGATCCAAAAATGTGAATCCTTGGGCACGCGCGGCCTTCTTGGCCTGACTCTTGTCCCTCATCTTTTTGACGGCTGCAACAGCCATCTTGGGGTCGGAAATGCACCTGTCCATGAAGAAGGTCTCCCCTGTCCACCAAAAGGGCAATCCCTGTTGCCGGTCAACCTTGATGTCGTGCCAAACACACGCGGTACCCCCCGTGTCTTTGGCAGCGGATCCCTCCGTGCATGGGACATATTCCGTGTACCTTAGATCTCCAGGATCAAACAACCCTTCAACGCCAGCAGGCCTGATTTCAAAGCGCCTTCGGGGTTGAACGTGGTGATGCACAAAGGTACCATGCTCAGGGAAATGAGTCCAATAATCCTGTGTTCAAGCAGCGGACATTTTCACCAAACCATTCACCAGTACCGAGAAGTGGAATCAACTACTTAAGTTGCTGGGATTGCATGCCGCTTCGTCCATACCGGCAGGTGCGCCCAAGACCAATGCACCTCACCCGGGGGGACCCGTGGCCGCTGCAACGCCTGGACCTCACAATCGAGTACTGCTTGAAGTGTGTTGCAGTCCTGAATCTAAACTTGGTGATGTATCTCGCAAGTCCACGTCAGGCTGCTTGGTGATTCGTGTCACCAAAGATGATGATGTCCTTGACCCACAAACGCGAAAACGTATTGTCAGACAAGTTTTGTCCAGTATCCGTGAGCTTCCCAAAGGACGACGCTTGCTCGTGTGGGCAAGTTTGCCTTGTACAGGTGGTACTCCATGGATTCACGTGAACAAAACAATACCATCAGCAGCAATCAAGGTCGATGAACATCAACGCGAGTTTAGGAAACTATGGAACGCATTAATTGACCTTGTCAATTCGCTTCGTGCAGCTGATCCGTTTATCGCCATTGAATGGCCTAAGAATTGCGTGTACTGGAAACTCGAATATGTTCTGTCATTCTGTCAGCGTCATTCGATGAGTCAGGTCACGTTTGACGGATGCATGATTGGTGTTGTTGATGTACACGGTGTCCCAATTAGGAAGCCTTGGAAAATATGTACCAATTTAGAGCCTATTCTTAAATCATTTGAAAGCAAGCAATGCAGTGAAGATCATGAGCACGCTGAGGGTCGTGGTGAGTCATTGAAACGCACGGAAACTTACACTTTCCAGATGACGGATATGATTCACCGAGCCTTTGGCGTTGCCGTGACCAATTAACTCAAGCTCGTGCCCGGGGACGGACTGCCTACTTCGTTTGTGCCTTCCTTTCCTGATTCGCATCATGACTATGCCTTTCTTTGGATATGAGACGGATGCCGTGGACTTCTTCCTCAATCATCCTGGGATGTACGTGGCTCCATCTTCGCAACCCACTGAGGCAGGAAATGACGGGAACTGGAAAGATCTGTTGAAGCGCACGGCCATTCTTGCCCACCTTGTCGAGTCGATGCATGACGGACGTGCCCACTTGGATGCAATCTACGGGGCTGATCCTTTTGACGCCTGTGCTAAGTCACTTGGCCGCATCGACAAAGCTCATCGCGAGTTCTTGGAATGCAATCCGGCTCGCTTGATGACGCAGCTACCTTGCCCGGGGGGACCCGTGGTCGATTTCATTTTTGCCGGCGACTCGTCAATGGCACTTGTGGATGAAACTGTGGATTCTGAAGGCAAGACCACGCGCGTCAAGCGCAACGTGGGCGAATACCTGAAGGAGGCAGGACCGTCACTCCTGACGGATCGCGCAGGTAGTGTTCAATACAGCCTGCATTGGGGCCGTGGCCTCGAAGCGATCATTGACGGAATAGAGGCTTGTCTTGACAACGGAAAGCGTCGCACACCGGGAGGTGTTGCCCCAGCGGTCATCGTGGTATCATATGCCGGCAATGATGTCTACGGCAACCACGGATTCGTGGGCAACCCTTGGGTTGACACAAACGTGCTCCACCGGAATCCTGCCAAGCAGAGAGCAGCCTATGAATGGCAAGCAGAGCTGGCACAAAAACACGCCCAGCAGATGAGGCGTTTGGCGGACTTGAGGCAGAGGAAAGATGTGGCAGCTCTGATCGTCATCTGCTACTGCGACTCGCAGAGTTATGGACTGCCGGAAGAATTCGCCCGTCAAATGTGCCAGTCAGCGGATGTCTTCACTCGCCTTGGCGTCACGAATGTGACAGGCACCACCCTGGTTCGCTCGTGTCAGAGGTATGACAACTTCCACTGCCACAACACCGAAGAGAACCGGGCGATGTTTGTGAAGTTCTACGCTAACGTTGCTTTGTTTGCCTACCACTACTGGGTGCTCGCTGGCGTTGATGTTTTACGCAAAGATGCGAACCTCTTCGCGAAACCTCGTGGGGAGAAAACCAACCGCCAGTACATGCTTGAGCACATCTGGAAGCGGCGCATTGACTCCGGATACCTTTTCTTGGGTGACTTCGACGAGCACGATGAAATTGTCCCGGGACAGAAAAGGCAAACTGCCATTGACCAAAAGAATGGCTGGCTCCTGACGGTCTCTGAGACTGATGAGGTCGCTCACATGGATGATCTCGGGGACCCCGTCTATGCGACTAAGGAGCAGATTGCAGCTGCCAAGCTCTTGCCATTCAATCAGCGACTATACAATATGCCACGGGGAACCGTTGGTCCGGATGTCTATGACGAGGGTCAGGATGCGCAAGTCGCGGCTGAACCGTCGACGGCTGATCAGAAAATGCCGGATGCAAGTGTGCCGGAAGTCATTGAGATTGACGACACCTTTGCGCCCAGCGCTGATTCGCCTCCGGGGACGGAAGGTCGAGATGCAAACAACCAGGCTCCCGTGAGCACTCCGGGCATGGAGTTCGTGTCTGTCACCGCTGATATGCCTAAGCACGGTGACACCGAGGTGGACCCTGTTACTATCACGGAAGAAGAGGAGCTTCATGTATCCAATGAACCCATTGCGGATGAAAACTATGTCAATGAACTTCTCAAGGATCACCTTGACTCCGCCATCAAACAGGGCTTTGAAAACAAAGATCAGCCGGATGATGACTCAGATGAGGAGATTGTTTTCAAGGAACCGATTCTTACATCCATGCATGCCGATTCATGTCAGGTCGCCGGAGTAACCTACCAGTTGAGGAAGAAGGAGGATGAAAGTGATGTAATTCGTATCTACATGGCAGAAGAAGACATCCCTCAGCTCACTGGTGAAGCACTCAGGAAGTTCCGTGAGGTTACAACTCTGGGGAACGAGCCCGACCTGGCCAACAAGGCACCACAACCGAGGATCCCAAAGGCGAAGGCATCAGGTGAGCCGGGGGCACCAAAAGTGCCAAGCGAGACTGTAAAGTCAAAGACAAAACCGGCATCACCGAAGGCAAAAGCACGCCCGGCGGGAGCTGAGGCCGATGTTGAGATGAAGCCAACTCAGCCCAAAGTACCAAAACGCCCGGCGGGAGCTGTGGCCTCGGATTCGACCCCGACAGCAAAACCAGCTGTCAAAGCCAAGGCCATGCCTCGGGCACCACCGGTGCCTCCCGTTTCGTCGCCTCTTGGGGAAAACGAAGTTGTGGCATTGCAGTCAAGATCGGTTCCAGGTGCTGCCAATTTGGCGAATCTGAACTCGAAACAAGTCTGGATTTCCCGACGCGTCTCGGGCTTGCTCCGAGGCTGGGAGCATAGTAAACAATCCTGGCACAAGGTGCAGCCTCCGAGCTTCGACGCTGGGCTGTGGATGGATTTTGGCAAGGTGTACTCGTTCATCAAGCGGAAGTACGATGTCAACCTTACCAACGATGATCTGCTGACGGTCATTACATCCAATCACAGATTCATGCTCGAGGTGAGGATTGCGCCAAAGGGGACTTTGGTCGGTGGAAAATACCAATATACACCTCTCCGGATCAAAGCGATTCAGAACCATAATGAATGGTCAAGCAACAACGTGCAGGACGCACTTCCTGAGCATGAACGCTTTGTCACTCTCGACGAGGAGTATACTTCGGTGGAATACCAGGCCGGCAAATTCCCTCGGGTTCCGCGAGGTGCGCTGGGAAAGGTGAAGGAGGTGGCCCCCACCATCCTCTATCACTACACGCACCGGGCAGCACTGGTTGAGATCATCAACATGGGATTGATTCCAGGCGGCAATCGAACTGGAGCCAGATTCACATTCTTGACGAAGGAAGATCCGTGGACAACTTCGGGCACTGATTATGCAGCGATGGCGGCGACTCGCCCCATCTGCGTTGCCTTGGATCTCCAAATGATGATGTTGAACGGGCACCGGCTCATAGAGACAACTGCTGGTACAATCCTATGCCCTGACTGGCTGGCAAACCGGAACGTGATTTACGTGTATGACATGGAATCCCGATGCTACGCCTTCGCGAACCATGTCTACGCACACTATCGCGGCATCATTACCGGTGAAACCAAAGCCTTCAATTCAGCACGCACTGGGGGACCAGTTGCCGATGACGATGAAATGGTGAAAAGCCCACTGGAAAAGTACACCTACCAGGTCCTTGGTGACTATGAGAGATGGTGCGGTAAGGTGGACACCTTTTCCCCATTCGTGTACGGTGAACTGTTTGAACGCCCAGGCGTGAAAGACCAAATGGTATCAGGAAAGCAGAATCCTGATTTAGAAACATACGAGGTCACGTATGTCGTTCGCAGGCCCAATTTCAACGCCTACAAGAATCAAGTGTCACCCAAAGAGATGCTGCCCAACTACAACCGACCACGGTTTGATTGGCGCAAGATCCACCCTGAAGCCGAGGGGTATGGCAACACTCGATGGATGGTCGTTGAGGGCATTCAGATGCCAGAAGATCAATGCCCGACGTGCACGCATACCTACACCCATGGCATGATGTCCTGCATCACATGCGGCACCTTCCTCAACAATGCCTCGGATCTGTGTAAAGCTGCTCAGCTCATTCGGATCGAGGAAATTGCATCCGATCTCGGTATCGAAGTCACAATGGACATGGTACCTGAGGACAGGCTGCAAGGAACAGGTGTGAGGAGGACGCCGGCGGGGACGCCTGGCCATGAAGTTCAACGTGCTTCTCGTTCGGGCATCAACATCTTGAAAGCGAACGCCAAAAGCCATGTCCAGAAGGCGGAGAAAATGTCCATGACAGTATCGCAGCGACAGCTGACTGACGCTTTCTACGCGTTCAATTGTGCGGCCCAGGACCTCTCTCCAATCTGCATTCAATTCCTGGAACGCCTATCAGATGCCGTCATCCCTGACCCTCCGAGGACAAGGGAAATGATTGCTCGAGGCGTCGGTCATCGATATGCTGGAAAAGTCATCTTCATGAACGAACCGGCAAAAGGGAATGATGCTGACCTGAGCGAGGACTTCTTCATTTATTGGAAGAACAGGCTGCACCGACCTGAGACTTTCGCTGCGGACTATTGTCAAGGTACAAAACGACCCGCAATCTTGGGTTTTGGAGGTGAGTGGCGAAGTGAGAAGACAGACCCTGATGACGTCTTGGATGAACTCCTGGAATTCGTGATGGGCGATGCTCAATTTGTACCTGGCTTGGATATCAACCTTGTGAAAGAAACAAGGGCACTTGTGATTCCCAAGGCCAAGGCCGCACCAGGTCCAGGTGAGAGTCTGGCAAGAGCTACACGTACTCAAGCCGAGACATCAGAGCATCGCTGGCGAGGAGCTGCCGGAAGTGATCAATACCATGATTGGCAGCAGTCATCCTCATCGTCTTCCTGGTGGTCCTCATCCAACCGCAACTGGTGGCAAGATGATCGCGGTCGTGGCAGTGACTGGCGAGGACATGACTGGTGGAGTCAGCGCAGGTGGTGAACACGACGCACAGCGGGAGCTGTTGCCTGTGGAGAAGAGAATGAAATCTACGGGTGACTCGGCTGTCTTTGTGCACTGTGTTTTTCCCTCAACGCACCGCGGGAGCGGTTGCCTGGATGACCGTTTCTGTGATGCACCGGGGGACCGGATGCCTGAAACCAGCAGCTAATTCGTTTGAGTTCAGGTCGATGAACTTGGCTCTCAATCCTTGCAATGAAGAGCGCACATCTTTTGCTGTGTTTTGTCGCCACGCGGGAGCGTGTGCCTTGATGGCTTTGTTCCTGCTTTCTAAAAGGTTGGCATTGCACTCCCAGTTCCGCTGCGCAAAAGAGATTATCTTTGTGAGCTTGCTTTGAACTTTCATGCATGAATCAGTTGAGACATGTTCAACCCTAGCATCAAAGCATGACAGTGCATTATGTTGTCCGTCCTTGAGGTCAACCATCCTCTCCATCTCAAGGCACGTTCCGGTTCGATGCTTCGCACGTACCGGGGGACCGGATACCTTCGTAGGTCCTTAATTAGTGCACTGTACATAACTTCACTCCTCCCATTTTCGTTCAGCGGGGGGTGTTGTTTCACGCTAGGATGTCAAATACATGTCTCACTTACCCATTTTGGCTCAAGGAAAACCAGGTGCGACTTGTTGGTAGTTCTCGGTCGTTTACCTGTAACTACACTGCAGGCACTGACGCCCCGTCACTTCTATATACCCAACTGGTGTGGGCTTGAGGCGCCTGTTCCAGTCGATAATTTTTCACTTGTCTAGGACTCGACAGTTGCAAAATTCGACGGAGAGACGGACGATCCACAAAGGTCTGTATGACCACATGAGGCAGGAGCTGGCAAGATCGCTGCGGCACCACCAACAACAACGGCGCAAACTCAACTAATTGATTTCTGGCCAGGAAAGCCCTGTATGTCAACTCTTCGTCATGTGGCAGAAGGGGTTCAAGGAGGTTGAGCACGTCAATTGCTGTGGTCAGTTGGTTGGGCTCCACCCTCAGCAAGACATCCCTCACCTGGCTAACTTCTCCACTAACGACATGTAGAGCTTGCGTCATTTCCTGTGGCGTTCGCTGAAGCACGGCATTTAACTGCCCCAAAGCAACATTGATGCCGAAGAGAAGCACAGCATGTCTTTCCGAAACACCGGCAGCAGGGAATTGCCTACTAGAGTCGGAGAAGACATCCCACCTAGAACGACCATCCGGCAGCGAGGACCGCCGGCTCAGACTACCGTTCGGCTCCCTGGTGTTGGGCAGTGGAATCTCCAACTCAATCTCAGGTATAATACGGATGCGACGTACGGCGCCAGCCTGCGTCTCGATTTCCTGCCCACGGAAGACTCGCTGTCCGTTGAAACTATGGTCAAATGGGACCAGCAACACCGCATATTGGTTCAACCAGTCAAGGATATCGGCAATCCTTACGAAACGGTAGACCATGCAAATATAATATTCAGCCGGCTGTTCACTAACAATCTGGACCAAAATAGGAACCAGATATGGCTCAATCCTGTCAACAACGAGGATCGTCGGCGTGTCTTGAAGTACTTCACCGATAGGGGGGGAAGGCGCGAGCTTGATTCGGATCAAAACGAAAGGTGTGTTGCTCGCACCAATCGATGAAGAAACACAGCTGACGGTTGCTATCCAACAGCCACCGAGGGCACAGGGCTCCAATGGCACTTGTTGTGGTCTCCTGCAGAAACACAATATGCACCAAAAGCTCCTGCGCAAATTGCCTCCTAACCCTAGTCAATAAACGCCGAACAGCAGCCCAAGTTAACACCCGATCAAAGACTCCATTGTGATCCTCCAATGCTCCAAAAGAATCTCGGGCTGGCCTAGAGAGCTCACATCCTGCATCCTAGACGTGAGCGTAGAAGGAGGACTAATATCGTTGCCTTGTACAATTGGATCCGATCTGGTCTCTCGTTGCATCAGACTATTCAGGTCAGATTCATCGGCGTGCAAAAGGACTTCCTGAATCTGCCGGACAACACGCCTATGCTGACTTGTACCTTCTCGGTGCAATTGGTCTGCAACATGGCGTGAAAGAGATAGCAACCGATCCGCCGGCGTACTGCCTTCACAGACCTCAGTAAGGACATTCTGTACGGACAACCTCACAAGAGAAGCTGTGGGCAATAGAATGCGGTCATCATCATGGAAGTCATTTCTACATCTACCATTTGTAAACGTGACAGTGCAGGTATGAAAGGCATTGCACCAATGGAGTAGCCCTACAATTTGAAATACAGTTCGTACAGTGCACGGTTCAGTACAGTGAATTGCTCTGCGAACCATGGGCGGCAGCATCACATGTTCTACTACCAGAACCAATGGGGCTAAATAATGTCGATCAAAAGGAACAAGTACTCGCAACGCAGTCTCGCCCAAGTACTCTACAGCCCCTGCAACTCCAGGTACGACAGTGTAAAGCATTGCATGAGTCAATCTGGTACCTGCCAGAAGACGGACAATTTGTTTGCTCCATGAATAGTAAGGCTGCAGCCCCCAAGAAAACGGAGTTCCAATTTCTTGGTTATAAGTTGTGGTCTTGGAATGTCCACCCACTGAGCGTAAGCTGCCCCGAGACCACTCCTTGTTCTTGGAAGTATGCAGCAACCAAATCGATGCCAGCATTCCATGACCTATGTAGATCCCAGGGCTGCAATGCAAGAGGTGGAATCCAAAGACTTCGATGCTGAGAGCAAAAACGATGATACTGCCAAGAGTAGGGAGATTGGCCATCGTCAATGTCAACACTAGCCCCAACTTGCATGAAAGCAGAGACGTCCTCTTCGATCACCATGGCTGCTATCAGAGGTTGCAGTGTTTTCCTCTTGCGCCCAGTGTTCCACACTGACTGTCTCATCATACTGGGGACTACCTCCATCTGAGGCAATTGCTCTGCTGCCACATGCATTTATATGGTTGTTACTCTCGACCTGAACGGCTTCGAAAGCTTGCAAGAAAGCTGCGGGGGGGATATGACAAGTTCAAAAATGGCCGCGCCAGGACGAGTCATGGAAAAGAATACACCTAACTCTCAAGCGCAAAGAGCAATATTAAGGAGAGCCTTGTCAGAGAGACTGGTCATGTATGATGCGTCCTAGATAGTCTACCCAAACTCTGAAAGCGGAGAACTGAATCGATTCCGAAAGTCTTGCCCATATAGCTGGTGATACTCTTTTTCGTTGACATGCAACCACTATATGAAAATTTCTTCAGACATATCTGATCATCACTCTATAAACCCATGCTTCGCATAGGTCTAACTCCATCGCAGTTACTTCAGACATATCTGATTGTAACTCTACAAACACATGCTTTGCGTAGTGTGAACTGTTTGACTTTCAAGTTGCGGAAAGTTGCTCCCTTTCGTCAGGCGTCAAATGCTTCGAAATTGTTTCGTTCAAATGCCACCCTAAATACTCGCTCGATCCATCTCGAAAAACTCAAAAGCTGTGAGCCGAAACGTGTCTCAACCCCACAGCATGCAATGCTAGATATCCACTCCACCCAAATCTCATACTTGATTTCAATCAAAAACAGAAAAAAACTACGCTGTGACATGCCACAGCAAAAGCACAAGTACAACAGATTTCATTTTTTAGTCATCAGGTCACTGGCTGCTCTACAGTTGGCTGATCTAAAGTCGCTTCAGACATTTCTGGTTGCAACCACAAACCAACACACGCAACGGCAGCGCTGAATCTACCAATCGTAGCCACTCCAGACATTTCTGATCGTGGCCGCGGCACTTTACTCTACAAAGAAACTTCGAAGCTTTCCGATACTTCTCTTTCTCTATGTTTCTCCAAACTTGTATATCCATGCGGATATCCATTGCCACCTGACATGACGCAAAGCAGTCACCGTAGCACACAATCGTTCAACCTCTTCCTCGGTCATAGAAAACTCCGTCCACTTCAAAGAAACACTGAAGTTTTGACTGCTTTCATATGCTGCCGCTCTCTCATGGAGATACTTCTGCAGGCCTTCTTTCACAGGTTCTAAATGACATGCTTGCAAGCGGTAAGCATCTTCAGTCTGCAGAAAGAAATCTGACTTCAAGCACTCTCCGAGTTGGTACACACGAATGGCAGTGGCAAAAGCAGTCGCCCCTTGAAGTGTCGATTGCTGCAAAAGCGTGGGCTCCGATGACCGAATGCGTTCCAGGGGCAAAGAATGATGAATAAGACGTAGGAGGTCCTCAGCGACTGTCATAAACGGCAGAATGTAACAAATAACCTAAGTCATTGTAAAATAGATCCTCACGGACAAACGTCGAAAATATCTAACGATCCAAGTAAGAAAAGCAGCTCAGAGGACAGGCAAAAAATTAATGCTACGAGCTTCAGTAACTACTTTGAAGATGCGCGGATCACGTACGTGTTCGGCTTTCTGTCTTTTCGCGCTCCGAATGCTCTTGACTTTGGCCTGAGCGGTGAATTGATTTGCGCCAGATGCCCATTGTTGTTCAGCATTGTTCGGCTGTGGTCCTCTGGACGTTTGATCGCTGGTTTAGCTAGCCTTCTAGCTTTAGACAAGAAGCCAGGCTGTCCAGGCACAACGCGAAACATATTCATCACTTCCGCAAAACTGTCCCGCATCAAGTGCTCTGCCAGACATCTAAAGTCCATGTCGTCAAAGTCAACGTGACGAATTCCTGACAAACCTCGACCAGGTGTCTCTGAGAATGTTATCCCAGAACACTTTTGTCATGAGTGATGAAAGATGCAAACATTGAGCTATGTCCAGAATTCCTCTGTCTCGAGCACCCAAATCAACAGCTCCCTGCCAATTATGTTGCAAGCATCGGAACACCGAGCTGTCATTCTGTAGCTTCAAGACTTCCAGCGGCGCCGCCATGATTTCCAAGTTCCACTGATGCGGCCTATCTTGGCACGGGGTACATCTACACAAACAACGATGCATTTGTGGATCTGGTCCGTTCTCTTCAATCATGATGTCGCACACAATCAAAGGCGATCGTTCCAAGAGCTTTTTGCAAATCGTTTCTCCCCAAACATCTTGCGCTCGAGGGACTTCAGCAGCGTGATCACGAGAACTCTGCGCGCACCTGCAGAAAATTCTGAGGCATGAGCCTGAGAACTGAAGCAGTCGCTGTTGAAGGTCTCGGCAACTTGTCCTCTGTAAAAGGAAATGGACATCTCTATTGCCGTGACGCACTCGGTGGTACCACTTCGATAGCCTTTATAGCCTCCACTAATCAAAACCACCACCGATCCTTCTCCGATGGACACCTGCTCTTCGCAGAAGATAACAGACCAAAATTTGAATGCAGGATCATAAACGGTTACTACCAACAAAGACAAAAAGAAGAATTCAAAACGCTCCCACAAGTAAAATTGTTGTTAACTGCGACTAGGTACTCCCACGTTTCTTGCTTCATGGTGTTGGACGAGAATGTCCCGTGGATCACATCGCGCAGTTGCGACAAGATATCAGACCATCCACTTTCCTCAAGCATAGCTTTGTTCGACGTCATGAGGCTTCGCATATTTCCGAGGTATGTGTTCATCAGCTTTGAAGCCGTGCCGCCCTTGTTCTGTTTGGTGAAAGGACGCAAACCGTCCAAATCAATCATAACAGTCCGCCGTGTAGAACAATCAGCTTGGAAAACCACACCGACATTGTCGAGTTTGACACCACATGGAATGACATTCAAGACCAGGCAGGAGTAGACGAGATCTAAAGTCTCGACGATAAATTCTACATACCCGTGCCAAGCCTGTGGCGTGCATTCATCGCTCCAATCCCTCAAAGAAAATTTGTCTCCGGCCAGAAACACCTTTTCAACAATTGTTACTGCAGCGCTGCCATTCTGTAAGTCACAAGATCCGCTCAGAATGGACCCATCAAAAGCATTCAGAAAAGTCATTCCAAAATATGATGGAAAGTGTGCATGTAGCTCGGGATGTTTCTTCCATATCTCCATTTCCGAACTAGCTGATTCAGGCCAACATTTCAAGTTGTGCTCTGCTCGCATCAACTTCAAACACAAAGGTAGCTGTTCACATAGAAGCGCTGCTTTGTTCTGACCGCTGCCTGCTGCAAACACTTCGTCAACAGCCGCAAATTATATCCGAACATGTCCTCTTTCAATTGTTTGTCTCTTTTTCACCCATCTCACTGAGTCAATTTGCAGTCCCAAAGACTCCAAACGAAAAGACTTCAGCCTCTGCAGCAATTCCATTGGTTAAACGTTCACTGGCATTAATGAAATATTAGTTACCTGATGGTCTCTCCACAAGCTATCCAACCTCTCAGACATATCTGGTGAAGCTGGGATAGAGCAGAGAACCAAACAAACTTTCACTGTATCGAGACCATTACAAAGACATAACGCAATTGTCCTTGTCCCTGGAACAAGCATCCAACAATTTCACTGTATCCATACCATTACAAAAGCATCACCACAGTGTCTGTTTAACTGGAGCCAAAAATTGCAAGGAATGTCGACGCAAACGTATCAATGTTCATCCACAAAAATGCTGAATCAACTTCTGATTCACTGTTTCACATGACTATCAAACCCCTCCTCCAAAATATACAATGTTACTTCCAAACACATACTGCATCAACGGCTACTTCACAGGACTGGCAGAATCCTTCTTGCCAAAGATTTAAAGTGCCTTTTGCCCGTTCAAGTTTCAAGCGTTGCAAGCAACGTTGCTCAGCGTACGAACCATTCGCAAAAACGCAAAAACAAACATGCCAGAACGCACGTTTCGTACGAGAAAATGCAAAAACGCAGAAGCCAACCTTGCACGACGAGCGTGCCGTACGAGACATTTGCAAAACCGCAGAAGCAAACCGCCCAAAACGAGCATTTCGTGCGAGACATTCGCAAAAACGCAGAAGCAAACCTCCCAAAACGAACGTTTCGCGCGACAACAAACAGAAGCAAACCTGCCAAAACGAGCGTTTCGTACAGAAGCCAACCTCCCAAAACGAGCGTTTCGTACCAGACATTCGCAAAAAACAGAAGTAAACCTCCCAAAACGAGCGTTTCGTACGAGACATTCGCAAAACGCAGAAGTTAGCAATCTAGACACCCTCACAATCTAGAGACCCTCACAATCGGGAGAATCTAGACTTAGACACCCTCACAGTTGACCGACTCTTAGCCTACCCCTCCTTTTCGCTGCGAAAAGGAGGTGTAGTTTCCGGCGGCGCCACGAGGAGGTGGTCGGTCGTCGCCCCCCGTTGCCCACACTAGAAGCAATCCTATCACACGATACCGCCAATCATCCCGCTCACCAGCGACACGCCGCATTTACGCCAGCATGTTTCGCGCTCCCCAGTGGCACGGCGCCACGCAAACGCACTCTCCACCAAGGCCGCGCAAATCCGCATGGCACTGCGACATCACGGACGTAATTCGCGGCACGGTCTGCCCACACACTAGAAGCAATCCTATCACACGATACCGCCAATCGTCCCGCTCACCAGCGACACGCCGCGTTTACGCCAGCATGTTTCGCGCTCCCCAGTGGCACGGCGCCGCGCAAACGCACTTTCCACCAGAAGCAATCATATCACACTAGAAGCAAGCACTTCTGAGTCCAGCTCCGCAACGCTGTTTCCCGCACTACACTTGTGCTACAAACTGGCCACTTCTTCTGAGTCCAGCTTCGAAAGGCCCTTTTCCCGTTCTACACTTGTACTACAAACTGGCCACTTCTGAGTCCAGCTCCAAAAAGCTCTTTCCCGTACTACATTTGGACTACAAACTGGCCAGGTCTGAGTCCAGCTCCTTCCCGTACTACATTTAGACTAACTGGCCACTTCTGAGCCCAGCTCCAAAAAGCTCTTTCCCGTACTACATTTGTACTACAAACTGGCCAGGTCTGAGCCCAGCTCCAAAGAGCTCTTTCCCGTACTACATGTAGACTAACTGGCCACTTCTGAGTCCAGCTCCGAAAAGCTCTTTCCCGTACTACATTTGTACTACAAACTGGCCAGGTCTGAGTCGAGCTCCAAAACGCGCGTTTCATACGAGCCTTCCTCCAAAAGTGAAGCGCGACTGCGCATCCGACACGCACGATCTCCGCAGAGGGTTGCGCACGCCCCGGCTCAATCGTAGTTTCGTTTAGGTTTCGCGCGTCCGACGCGCACGATCCCCGCAGAGGGTTGCGCACGCAGAGGTCCGACGCGCACGATCTCCGCAGAGGGTTGCGCAATCGCAGTTTCGCGTAGGTTTCGCGCATCCGACACGCACGATCCCCGCAGAGGGTTGCACACTCCCCGGCAGTTTCGCCGTTTCGCCTCGGTTTCGCGCGTCCGACACGCAGGATCTCCGCAGAGGGTTGCGCACACACCGTCGTAATCGCAGTTTCGCCTACTTGGTGGTTCCTTCTTGGTTATGGAGCCTATAAATAAGTTACAGCAGTTACAGCGCATAGAAAACTTGTACGTTAGTTTACAAAACTTACAATCTGAGCATGTTGAAATTGCATTACTAAATTGTCTAAGTTATTTGTAAGTATAAATTTATATGTTTTGTAAGTAAAAGCAACTTTCAAAAAATTAGTGTTTGTTGTTTGCACAAATTCTTGGTATTTGCTTAACTGGTTTACGTTTGTTGTGTTTGGTGTGTTCGTGTGTCACCGCACTGGTATCTTTAGCTAAAAAACACACTTCTAAACACGTGAGCGGCTCATGGAGCGCCCAAACACTTCTAAACAGAACTGAAAACATGTGTTTTGTTTAGTATTTTGTTACATCAGAAGGCGGCTCAGGGAGCCGCCCAAATCTTCCATTGACAAAGGCAGCCCTGACTCTTTTCCAGGCGAGTCTTTGAGCCGCCAAGCATTGGAAAACAATAGTGAATATATCCCAGGCTATATATTGCTATATGTGTTGGCGGGGCGGATCAGGGAGCCGCCAAACATCACAAGTAGAGATCCGATAATGCATTTCGTTTTCAAGTGCAAGCGCAGCCAGAGGTCTTCTCGCAAGTTCAGCCACCACATGGGAGATCGCCCAGCGTCCACAATGGGTACCAATTGCCTGTTTCCAGAAACTTTCTAGATGCGCAACCTGATCTGAAAATTGCTGCCCACAAATACTTTGACAATCGAAACTAAACCAAACCTTGGAGAAATGTGCCAAGTCATTTTGGTTGTTTGTGATTTTTCAAGAATTGCACACTGATTTATACATGGCTTATACATAATCTTACATAATTTTTACATTTTATACATTTTTTATACATCTATAAGTTGATATTTTTCAGTTTATACATGTATAAATTTGTTTTCCAGTTTATACATTATTTTCACATAGTCTACACATTATTTATACATTTCTCATACATTCAAGAAAGCAGAAAATGTTGAAGCTATATAGTGATAAACGCAATGAACAGTTGATGCATTTGTTTTGTATATTTGCACGCTACCTTTTTTGCTACGATGGCGGCTTATTGAGCTGCCCTTCAAGAAAGCAGACAATGTTGAAGCTATCGTGATGAACGCAATGAACCATGAATACACAAAGTTGTGGCTTTAACCTTTTGCCAGGATGGTGGCTCATCGAGTGGAACCATATCACAAACATTGCAAAGTTTTGTAGCTGCGTGATGGTTGCAAAGAAGTTCATAGAACGTTTTGTAAATGGGATATAGGTACCTACTGGATATTAAAAAATTGGGTAGTTTAGCTGCCCTATAGTTTTTACATATATACGAAGGCGGCTCAATGAGACGCCGCTGTATATGGGGAGTGCGTAAAACACAGGGGAACCAACAAGTTCTAACGTTTAAAGCGAATCAATGGTCCGCCAGCACTCTAGAAAAGCAGCTAAATAGAAAACGATCAAGGAAAGCAGCTAAATAGAAAACACAATGAAACTTCAAATCTTAAAGCAATATTGAAAAAGTATAGATTCTTGACATCAAAAAAGTTAAGTTTTCTAAGTTGTTTCTAAGATATTTTCAATGCTTTTGCAAGAACAACTTATACTAGATACTAATTTGCCTTAGTTTTGTAAATATACTATAAGTTGCATAAATTAACTTAAGAACTTACAGAACTTACCCAACTTAAAAGTAGGTTACAAGTATGTTACAGCTAGGTTACAAATAGTTTATAAGTTCCATAACCAAGAAGGAACCACCAAGTAGGTTTCGCGCATCCGACACGCGCGATCCCCGCAGAGGGCTGCGCAGCGTCAAGTCTCCAAAACGAGCGTTTCGTACGAGACTTCCTCCAAAAGTGAAGCGCGACCGCGCATCCGACACGCACGATCTCCGCAGAGGGTTGCACACGCGCCGGCTCAATCGCAGTTTCGCCTAGGCTTCACGCATCCGACGCGCACGATCCCCGCAGGGTTGCGCGCGCAGAGGGTTGCACACACCCCGGCGCAATCGCAGTTTCGCAGTTTCGCGCATCCGACGCGCACGATCTCCGCAGATGGTTGACGTTCGTGATGGTCTGGCGGGCCTGCCCCCCGCCTTGAGAGAGAACGAATAAAGAGGAGAGATGTGAGATGTGAGAAGATGTCAGATGTGAGAAGATATGAGAAGATGTGAGATGTGAGAAGATGTGAGAAGATGTGATGTGAGAAGATGTGAGAAGATGTCAGATTTAAAGATCTTTTATATGTAGATCTATTTACACCTCCTTCTTTTTCAAAAATCCTTCGATCAGACGCTCTCGGGAAAAAACTGGCCACACTCACTGGCCGCGCCCCTGAACTCTGTTGGCTGGGCTCTGTGTCCGGGCTTTGTCCTCCTCTTTTCTTTGTCTTGGCCGCGGCCTGCATTCTGTGACTGGGCTGTGTGGTACGGCTCTGTGTCCGGGCCTTGTCCTCCTCTGGGCCTTGTTTTGGCCGCGCCCCTTAACTCTGTGGCTGGGCTTTGTGGCCCGGCTCTGTGTCCGGGCCTTGTCCCCTTGTCCTCCTGTTGTCCTTGTCTTGGTGTGTCCGGCCTTGCCCTCCTCTTCTCTTGGCCGCGCACCTGAACTGTGTGGCTTGGCTCTGTGTCACAGCTTTTGTCCTCCTCTAGCTCCTCTTGTCCTTTTCTTCTCCTCCTCTGGTCCTTCTCTTGGCCATGAACTTTGTGGCCAGGTTGTGTGGCCGGGTCTTGTCCTCCTTTTGTCCTTTGGCCGTGCCCGCCACCATGGACACACTGACTGGCCGCGCCCCTGAACTCTGTGGCCGGGCTCTGTGACTGGGTATTGCCCTCCTCTTGTCCTGCTCGTGTTTTGTCTTCTCTTATGGCCGAACAAGTAGCGATGTCGATGCCGACAAATATCATTGATAAAACAAGATCTTGCGGGGGGGAAATGGAATGGTTTTTTGTTAATATTTACGAATCGTTTATGCAGGTATAATCATTCTCTTTCCCTCTTTCTCTCTTTCTCTTTCTGTTGGACATTTTGTGCATCCCACATGCCTTCACGACAGTACAGGCTTTTGAGAACCTGCCATACAGTGGCCCGGCCCAAGCGCCCTTTTAGAAAAGGGACCGCTGCGTTTGCTACCGCAAACATGGTAGCGGAGCTGATCAACGCGTCAGCGGAGCTGGTCAACGCATCAGCTCCACCTCCGCTGAGTCGCATGAAGCCATGTCGACCCTATCGCTTGCTGGGACTTCTCCACATAACGGTTTTGTCATGTTGCCTCCTGAACGAGTTCCGCCATCAAAGAAACATATTCATCATGTGCACAGCTCCAAAAAGAGTCTACATGAACACCCTGAATTCTTCTGCCCACTGGCAAGCTCATTTGTCAAAGATTCTTCGTGAGAAATTGAATGGAATAGAATTTACAGTGACATGCCATCTGTGTTCCATATGCATTTTGGCCAAGCCTTGATCATGTCAGTGTACGTTGATGACTTAACACTGTCAGGGGTAGCTTAAAGTCATGGTGAGTTCTGGCGTGCGCTAAGTGAATACGGCAACCTTGATCCTCCAACTGAGTTCGGTAGGGTGTTAGGTAGGAATCATCGCCTTGTTTGGGTGGATGTCAAGCAAGAAAGCTCTCGCTTTGGAATCGTCGGACTTTGCTAAGCAATGTGTCCAACTCTATAGCGATTTGGCGAGATCTCCCGGCCTGATGTAATGTTCATCATCGACCTTCTTGCAAAGCATATCACCACATGGTCTGTCACGACCGGAGAACTGCTTTCTTGATAGGTTACCTGCAGCTCACTCATGAGTATACAGTATGCACCCATCATGTCAATTCAAGATCTTCCAGAAATGCTAAGCGTTGCATTATTCTGCGACGCAGATTTTGCAGGAGACGTTCAAACCATGAGGTCCACGTCAGGTTATGTGTTGGCCTTGACTGGTCCATCAAGCTTCGCCTTGCTAAGCTGGGAAAGTAACAGACAGAGTGTTGCGTCGCGGGTGAATTCGTGTCCCTGTCCTGATCATTGTTCTCTGAAGCGCTGCCGGCTCTTCATGTTTGGCAGGAATCAACACCAGGGTCAATGTTGCGTCAACCTTTGAAGTGGTCAACAGCTCAGAAGACATCGACATCAGTCACATACGTCCTCACGAAGGGTCTGCCAAATCAGAAGTGGCCTGCCCCTTTGAAACTGCTGCAGTATGCCACATGCCTTCGTATAAGCCAGGTAAGGATTAAGTCATCTAAGATGCCACGATCGTGAACTTGCATAGCGTAAGCTTATTAGTCAGATGAATAAGCGTAGCTTGTAGTGCTTTGCCTACAGCGCCTTTGCCCGATGTTCGTTTGTACCGATAATGAAATTGTCAGGTCACAGGAGGTTTTCCCAAGAACCAACTGTCTCGTGACCTGGAATCCTAGCTGTGCAGCGAGCGCATTTCACCATGAGGGGGGGCTTGAAAGAAGTTTTCCTGTGAATAGCGCCCCTCCCATTATGGTGAACACGGTTCATTTGCCACTATACTTTTGGCTCAAGATGGAAAAGGCCGCACGATGTTGAGGGTCTTGCGTTTTGTTGTGTCGCTTTTTGGGGTTGGTTGTTGCCACTTCAAGTCTCTCTCTCACCATCTCACAACTCTCTTTACTTTACCTCTTGTCATCGTAATGCGAGCGTACCCTACACCAGAGCAATTCTACACCTAAACGCTTTCGGGCCATCCGTCGTGTAGCTTTTTGTGCTTAATACTCTGTTGTCGTGGTTTGGCAGGCCACTTAGTTTTGTGGCGATGGGCCCGTTTGGCTGACATTTTTGGAGCCTCCCGCCTGTAGCCACTATAGTCACTTTAGTGCAACTGTTGGCGCAGTTTTGTGAGATGGCGGAAACCCGACGGGTGCGACACCGTCGAATGATTGTGCTCTGGATGGGTGTTCTTGTGGCAGCGCTAGCCACCCGGAACCGCGGATCCAGTACCAAGCCTGCTTTCTCCCGTTTGACACAGACACCTGGTGGCACTCCCTACGAGAAGCTGTGGGAGAATGGTGTTAGGTCGTTAGAGGAATATGACCGTGAATCACGCACTCTATTTTGCGGTTCCTATGCCACCAAGGGGATGACAGCTCCAGCCAACTCAAACTTAGTTTCTGACACAATCAAAGACAAGAAAATGTGCGAGGAGATCCTAAAGCTGGCGGGCTTTCCTTTTTTGGAAAGCATACTTTGGGCCACCCAGGAGGCAAAATCTATGAAGAACAGGCTGCCATGGCGGGACTTAGCTGAAGAAACCATAGGCCAATTTGGATTGCCAATGGTGGTGAAGCCGGTTCGCGGAAGCGGTGGCAACGATGTGAAACTAGCTCGGACCAAAGAAGAACTTTTCAAAAATTGCAAGGATTTGGCCGGAAAACCACAGCAGTTCGCCTTATTGTTCCAGCCATACTTCAATGCATCATCGGAAGTCCGTGTCATCGTGGGCACCCGTGTCCGGAACAATGCTACTGGGTTGAAGGTGGAACCAGTTGTTCTTGGAGTGGTGAAAAAGACGCTTCCCAAAGTCACAGGTGATGGCAGCAGCACCATTTTGGAATTGATTGATTCCATGGACATGAACGCTGGCATTGAACACATGCGAGAGGAATTCAAGAAGCACATGCAGTGTCAAGGCATGCTGGACATGATACCTGGGGAGGGCACAGATGTTGCTGTCTACTGGAAATTCAACCAGGTGCAAGGTGGTGCAGCGGTTCCTATGGATTTGCTTGCTGATGGCTGGGAAAGCTTGACGCAACTAGCTCTTAAAGCAGCGCGTGAAGTGACACTAGGCATCGGATCTGTTGACATTCTTGTGTCTGAGGAAGGTGACGCCCGCATTGTGGAGATGAATGAGTACGTTCTCACGGACCTCATGGACATCTTGCCTGAAGAAACTTTTAACAAGACGATTGCAGACCAGATTAGGGTGGCGCTGCAAATCAACGAAGAGATGTATCGTTTGGCAGGTGAAGTCACCCAGAAGGAAGTCCAGAAGATGACATATGACAAGCAACAACCCATGAATGCCGAAGTAGAAAGCCAAAAGGAGCGGACGTATGAAGAAAAGTCCAGAAACCAGGTGGCAATCCTCAAGGGAATTGCAAAGAAACACAACATGGATTTGACACTCTTGTCTCAGGGATTCGTGCAGTTTTTCAAAGATATATCGGGAATGAGTATGCAAAGAAACCTCAAACAACATGGTAGCCTCAATACTCCAGCCACAAGTGACGTGACCTCAGACAAAGTCCGGACAGCCAATTTGCTGGAAAAGGCGGGACTTCCTGTGGTGCCTCACAAAGAACCGCTTCTTGAAGAAGATTTTGACGCTGCCTTGGCGGAAATCGAGAGCCTTCAAGAAGGCGATCCACAAGGGAGGGTGGTCATCAAAGGCCGGTACGGAAGTGGTGGGATCAGTTGCCGCCTTTGCTACGAACCGCTGAAGGTCAGCGATGCACTGTTGGAGCTACACAACCCTTGCGTGTCTCCATTCATCAAGGAGGTGGTCAAAGAGTTCCGGGTTTTCACAAATGGTGGTGTAGTGGCCGCGATCTATGCAAAAGAGTTTCCATATGTTGTCGGAGATGGCGACAAGACCGTGAACCAGTTGCTGGATGAATACTGTGAAAAACGCGTGGGGGCGTTTCGATACAAGGACAAACTCAAGAAAGAACTCAGAAATGCAAGCGACATCCCAGAGAAATGTGAACAAGTTCCTTTGACATGGAAGCTCAACCTGGCATATGGCTGTGAAGTCAGCCAGGTGTCGCTTGGCGAGGAACCGAAAGTTGAAGAGTTGGCAGCTTCTGCTTCGAAGACACTTCAGGTAAGTGGGGCAGTTGATATACTGCAACTAGCCAATGGAAGCTTTGTAGTGATGGAGGTCAACAGCAATCCTGGTGTGGATAACTTGATCAGGTTGAATACGCCAGTAGCTGAGTTTGTGTTAGAACTTCGTGTTTTGATTGACCAGCGAATTCGCCAGATGTGGCTGCCGTCGGCGATAAAAAAGAGAGCTCGCAAATAAACAACATGCAGCATGCAGGTCTGGGACGTGGCAACCACAGCTACACTGCTCTCATAAGCATTTTTGCATCGCTTATGCCAACAGGCCTTGGCACAACATTCAGAGGGATGATGCTGCTCAGAGGTAGCAACTTTTGAGATTGCAAGTTGAGCACTGCAGGTTTGAGATCGGACTCTAGCCTTTAGCTAACCGAGACTGGCACCTTGGTGCCGAGCTTTTTGCCACACCAATCGCGTGGGTGCTGGACGAGAACTACAGTTTCACTGTAGATGCCCCGGTTGGCCTTTTTGCATGTTTGCTTGGTGTGTGAGGCTTTTATTGCCAGGCGGCCGCATGGATTTACGCAGTGTTCCAGTGCCAAGCTGCAGGTTTTTTGAAGGGCAAATTAGCCTCACAGTGCTCTATGGGGCATTGCACGAAACATGAACGTTCAGATTGAAGCTTCACCTTAACATGCTAATGTCATAGATTTAGAATGCGGAAGGTCCCTTGCAAGTGCATCTAAAGCACGTTGAGGTCGTTGATTTCACTGTTTTACGGCAACACGCTGTCTACTTACAAAAAACGCTTTTTGAACCTTTGGTCTCCGTGTGCTATTGCGGGCCACAGAAGGCTAGCCTAATTTCTTGTGTTTGTTTTTCCCGTGGGTCAATGACTCAATGACCAAATCGACGCCTCGCAGCAAGTCCCCACAGTTCAAAGCATGCGGACGACTTCCATGACCAGCTGGCGCCATACCCTACGCCGTACGCGCCCGTGTGCTGCGCTTTGGCTTCCCAACTGAAGAAGTCAAACACCTAGCTTGGAATTTCTGCCATGTCTATTTTCTACCGCGGGAGCTCCAGTTGGCTGAAGGTTTGATGGAGAACAGTGACAACGAGGGTGTGAACGATGAAGTGATCCCACTGACAGAAGAAGACTTGGCCTTTGCAAATCTGAACGTTTCATCAAGGTACTGAGCTCCTTTTGACAACACGTTTGGGAAGAGCAGGGGTCTTGACAGAACAAGATGGCGTCGTCAGTTGTTCATGAACTTTGTAGGTCATCGAAGTGATGTTGTGTGAAGTTTTGATGAATGCTTCGTGAGAATTTGTCCACCTCAGGACTATTGCTTCGGAAACAGATTTGAATAAGTTCGAGTTTGTGGAGAGAAGGGAAGCGGCAGGCCTTGAGAATATCATTCAAGCCAGGAGTGCAATGTCAAGTCACCACAAGCCCAAGATTTTGGCAGAGTGTTGCTCCGCCCACAGGATTGCACGGGGCGCGCCAGCCACGAGATGTGATTCCGGCGCATTTTACAATTTCACCGGATTTTGATTGTGATTTGTTTCTCTACGGCTTCTCGAAGGGTTTGCTTTGAGCTGTTTGTTTTCGGGTGCTGCGTGGCAGGCGCTTGGCTGGCTGGATGGAGAGTAGCTCGCCTTCGCCTGCCTGGTCACGGAAGCGTTTGGGTGCCGTTCTGCGGTCTGATTCTGAGCTTTGAAGGGATGACGTGGATGACAGAATGCCCTAGTTTTGAGCGTGCATGCGGAGGGTGTTTTGCGACCCAGAGCCGCAGGCAAAGCTTGGCTCAAGACGATTGCCTGAGCAGGAGCTAAGGTGTCGTAATTAGCGGCACACCGACCGCCCATATAATGGCGGCCCTAAATTGCAACTTTGCAGAAGCTTTATGTTTGGGCATTGGCGAGTATCAGCACGATCAGTGCCTACCGAAAGCCGCTACTGACGCTGAAAACATGGCATCAGTGTTCAGAGACTTGGGATGTTGCAATGTAACATTTGAAACCAAAGAACCTTTGACGAGGCAAAGGACTCTGAAACTTGTGTCTGATTTCGTTCTTCGGACAAAGCTCCAAATGCAAGAGGCCGAGACAAAGATGGCGGAGCCGTTGCTAGTGGCACTCTTTGTGGCATCCCATGGCATCCATGCACATGGCAAAGAATTGCCATTGATCGTGCCAGCAGACCTCACTTGCAGCTCCGAGATCGACTTGTTGATTGACCTGGACAGGCTCTTGCTGAACGAACTTGCGCAGGTCCTACCTCCAAAGCAAAACCAGCGCACCTGCTGCATTTGGATTATTTTGGATACTTGCCGATCGGGGCCAGTCACCACTTGGCAGAGGCATTGGGATTATAACCCAATCAATCCAGCTGCAGGGAACCGTGGCCCGCGCTCTCTCAACAGCAAACTCACTCCCTTTTTCCTCTTCCTGTTAGCATGTGATCCTGGCGGGTGGGCTTCGGATTCTGATAGTCTTTCTTCAGCTCTTGTGAGAGCTTTGCGGCAAGACAACACCAGCATCAGGGATGCATGTGAACATGCAGTGGATGCAGTGCACAAAGCCTCTCGTGGCCGTCAGAGGCCTTGGGTGAACCAGCGATCAGGGACGATTTTCTCAAAGATTCGAAAACTATCTCCTGCTCAACCCCAGCGTGGGGCTGACGAGCACGAAGCACAATGTTTACCACATTGGGCTCGAATTCTACTTGCTCGTCTTGCTGGATTTGCAACGGCCTTGCTGGTGGTGTTTGTTTTCTTCGGCTTGTTCTTCTGCCATATTTTCGCAGGAGCTGAGAAAGTTGCACGTGGCGAGTCTTGCCCTGGGAATTCCTGCTTTTGCACCGATTGCCACCATCGGGACATCTACGGCCATGTTTCCGGGATCCCACACAGTACGATTGTGGGCCAAGATTGGCTTGGCTTTGGCCATGTCCCGAAAGTCTTGGTCCAGGTTGTTGGGGTTCGTGCATCGGGATGGAGCAACCCCACTGGACGCGTGTGTTGTTCTGGTTTCAGTCGTCAATGTGGTGACTTCCCTTCCATTTAGGCTGCAGGCCCCATATATGTCACATGTCACTTTGATGGCCTATGCTTATGGCATTCTCAACTTTGCATTCATTGCAGCTTCAATCTCCATGGGGGGGTTGATCCATGCTCAGTTCCAGGGTGTCTCAGAGTGGACTCGTGGAGAGTTTGTTCCAAACTTTACATCCTTCTTTCTGTGGACCGCACTCGTTGGGCAACTTTTAGTATGGATGTGGTCTCGTGCGATTGGACTCATCAGTGAAGAGCATGCCGGCAAACAGGAAATGCTTTTCTATGCGTTCCATGTCTTCACTGCAGCAGTGTTGGCCCTCAGTGGATTTGCCAAGTCTAGAGGGTCAGAGGGACCAGTTGCGAACAAATCACACCAGTTACTTTGTGTCTCCCTGTGTTGGATGTTCGTGGTGCTGGCCTGGCTTTGCACTAGCCACTATGATGAAGAGTTGATGGCCAAATACCACCTTCTGAGAGTCGTTGCAGAGAGGGCCTGCAACTTCTGGAAGATCCATTTGATGGTGTGGTTTTCTGAGCATAGCATTCGATGTACTCTTCTGAGAGGTGGCTTTGTGGGGAGGCTGCGTGCAGCCAGACTTGTGCCTTCAAACTTTCAGGCCGAAAGATTGCACGCAACCTGGGACGCAGTGCCACTGGTTGAGGATCAGTTTCGCCTGTTGTAGAAAGTGTGGGCTGTGATCCAATGGTATGCAGATTCAGCTTTTGACTTGTATAGGCAGCCCCAGTGTTTCTCTGTTTTTGCTGTTCCCAATTTTGTGTGCCAATAGTTCACAACCAAGGCTATTTTGAAGGCAGCTAAGGTCCTCAAGCAGAAGCAATGCGCGATGTAAATACTGCGAGATTTTGCTCCTGAGTGGAACGCACTTTCTTCTCAACTACTGCAAGTTGCTTCGCGTCCGAATGGTTGAGTGGTTGCATTCACCGCATCCATCCAGCTAGACTAGTGACTAGACTGTAGGTCTGTCCGAAGAATAGCACTCAAGAGCAGTAGGAGGTCTCGCCAACGTTCCCGTTTTTGCAAGCATTTTGTCAATTTGTACAGGTTTCTGAGCAGACCAAGCTAATGAGCTAATGCAACCAACCGGCCATGGGAAAAGGATTCGTGGGTAGGATGAATTTTACTTTCTATTAGATGGCTTGTAGAAGTCGTTCTCGCCAGGTCATGGAGTTCACACCTCCAGCAGATCCAAGAGCCAGGCCTCCTCCCGCCCTACCTCTAGACATGCTTACTTCAGGCACTTGATGCGTAGCAGGTGTGCCAAGCAGTCAGTTCTTTTTTCGTCATTGAGTTCTCTTGCCGGCTCAGCCTGCATGCGAGGAGGTGCCTCAGTGGCGTCGTGAGTTCAAGGAGTTGTGCCCAAATCAATGGCAGTTATACTCAAAGCTGCGCCGAACATGGAGCCGTGCACTAGAAAATCTATATGGAAAGCGCCCGCATGCGCCCGCAGTGTCCATGGCTGGGGCCACCCATTGTTCTTGTGTCACGGTTAGAGGGTACCAAAAACACCAATCTTCTCCGACAAGTCTTGGGCACCGCAGGAGTGACAGCTGAAGAGCCTCCATCTTGCTGGTGGCATCCCCGTTTCATGTGCGGCCAAAGGGGAGGGTGAGGTTGGATAGGAACTGTTTTCCCCTGACCTTACACACGAACTTCCCCCAGTTCTATCAAGTTCTACTCCAAATTCATTTCCATAGAGTGTCGTAAGGAGCTTGGGACCTCATCCCCAAACCACTCGAGCTAGCTAACTTGTGACCCTCCACAGAAGGAGCTTCTTGGATTCTGAATGTGTTTCCTGTGTCAGGCAGTGGCACCCTGGAGTTCAGAAATTGGCATCTTGGACATCTACGGCTTTTGAACGCTTGGACGGAGTATGGTGTGAACTGTCTCAGATGCCGAGCGATGCGGCGCGATGCAAAGACCAGATCTTGTTCTTCGGTGTGCAGCTGGGTGAGATTTTTTTCGCTGCATCGATCTGACTTGTAGATCTCATCGTAAACCAGTAATTATATAACAACGAGCGCAGAAAGTAACGGAAAGCGCTGAGGGCGGGAATGCAAAGGATGTTTTTTTTTTTAGCGCTGCGAGGCTTGACGACACGTCGCGTTGCAGTCAAAATGGATCAGATCGGTTGCTACTCGATGTTGGTGTTGCTTCATAGGCCGTTAATTACTTCCACTGGAGCAAGGTCTTTTCAGTTGTGATGCCAGGACAATTCGCATGGGTCACACCACATGGGAGTACATCAGTTAGCGACCGGCTCTGTGAATTTGGTAATTTGGTGACGGCAAGAGTCTTGTGTGCGCCCAGAGTGCCACCAAGACACAGAGACACACGGAGACGTTTCATCAAGCATCACCAGACAGTTGGTACAGTATCGTCAGACGTTTTCCCATCACCCTTGTTCCACACAGCCCGACTCCAGGGGCAACACTCCACTCCGAACGAAGATCCTCTCACCCCACCCACGCGGAGCCAAGCTCACGCCCGGGCCATGTTGCCAGCCTCAGAGGGGCAGGCATCACCGGCCTCGCCGATGACAGAGGGATCCTCAGCGCCGGCGAGACCGGGCTCCAGGACGGCGAAGGGTTCAGCCACTGGTATTCTTTCCTTGCGTTGAGTACTGCGATTTGAGTTTCTGTTTGGGTGTTGGCCGTTGGGATTGGTGTGGTTTTCCTTGATTTTTCTGCGCGTGTATCTTGCCAAGCCCTGCAGTACGTGTAGCGTTTGGCGTCGCCCCGTTGTTGCGCCCGGCGAGGACCCGGAAGGGCAAAGATGGCGATGCGACCGTCGCAGGTTGGACCATGGGTCTATGTTCGATTAGGTCCAGAAGTCGTTTTGCGGTTGACAGGTGGAGGGCATACTTTTCATATCATATCATATCATATGGGTTATTCCCGTTCAACCAAGCCGAAGGTTCACTGTTTGTTTTTGCGTCGTGTGCCTGTCAAGGTGCCAGGCCAGAGGCTCGGAACTTCGGTTGGCGGCCGGGGTGTGTGTGTGTGTGAGAAACAATGAAACATTAATATATTTATAGTTTATTGGCATATTCTACATATAATGTAACAGAGAATGCAGTTGCGTTGGGCGTTTGGTTTTCCATATTTCCGTGGAATGTGAAGTGCAATGGCCTACGTTGCAAAAGTGCATCCACATTGTCAGTTTGGCACTGCTCATGCCCAGATGCCAGGGGAAACCGAAGGGTGGAAGCCGCAGCCGGCCCACAAAGAAGAGGGATGCCAGCGAGCAGCTTGGACCGGTTAGGAATGAAAATTCTGAGTTTCGACGGGGTCTCGAGGGTTGTGAGGTGGAAACAATGCAGTTCAACCCAACATGTATGGAATTGGTCATTCAAACAAATGCGCCACATTTGAGAAATTTGTTTCTTTCGCAGGTGGCAGGTGGGTAGGTTTGGGACCATATGTGGTTGCTCTCCACATGCCGTGTGAATGAACATTTGCACGCACCATATGTACACACAGCCTGTTGGATGTTTTGATGTGGGTGAAGATGTGTATCACATCAATCGGGTCACCACCTTTTATTGCATTTGCAGTCCTCGCTCGGCGAGGGGAATGCTGTGAAGGTGGAAGGAGCGCACAATCAACCATAGAACGGTGGAGGGGGTTCAAAAATCAGATGTGCTGAGATGGGATGCAGGGCGGCTGCAGCTGGAAACGTGAACCAGAATTGAGAGATGCAGATTAGCGGATTCGCCCAAAAGAGTTGCTTCCAATATTTCCAATCAAAGCAGCACAGCTGCGGTGTTGCGAAGTGGTGTTCGTCAAGGCAGGCCAAATTCCAACGAATGCTTCTCGCTAAAAACCAGCTGCTGAGATCCTACGTCGTCCAGCTGTGAAAATGTAGTCATTTTCGACCACCCTGTCTAGGGCCCTCCAGCATTTTTTACGATCTCAGGCCAGCTTCTTTGCAGGCTGGGATTTCCTTTAGTTTGGTTGGCCTGGTGGATGGTTTTTGTGGGGGATTTCGCGAACTGCATGGGAAAGAGTCAGACGCTCCGCTAATCACATTCGGACCAGCAAGAAACAATGGAACATAACCAAAAACGAAAACCAAAAACGAAAAAAACACATCAAGAAGAGAGGCCACCGACGCATGGAATAACGGTGCAAGATAAGATGCAGTTGATACATTCCCAAGCAATCCATGTTTGCCTTCGGCAGAATGGGCCATTACGAGCCGAAATGAAACCAGAACCGATGTCCCCGGTCCCCAGTGCTCGGGATTGTTTTTTGGCGACGTGTGCTACGCCAAGGTCAGGAGGGGCCGTGCTTGCACGAACTCGTGACGAACTCGTGACGTTGTTTTTTCAGGCCACGGCGGAAGCGAAGGAGGTGGAACCCCGGGGCAAAGGCCGGGTGCTGCGCGTTTTTTTTTTTCCTCATCGGCTCGCGACATGCAAGACGCAGAGATTGCTGAAACCAAAAAAGAACAGAAGACAGTGATCGAGCTTTAGGAGGGGAAGCAGCTGAACAATAGGGATTTGAGCAAAAATAAGAAAAACAACAGTGATGATGATGGTTTTAGCTTGTTCTTTTGAACTTCATGTGCGGGGTCTCGAATCGTTTGGGTTTGGTCATGAAGGCTCTGGAAGCAGAGGGAGGGACAAACCCAAGCAGGACAGCCGTCACTGGGAGGAGTCAATTGTGGCCTGAAGGGGTGCAGGAAAGAAACCACCCGTTCCTGCGGATGACTAACATGCATTTGAGGATGGTGAGGAATGTTCAAGCGGTAAACAACCCTTTTCAATGTTCGCGTCGAGTTTTTGTTTTGCACGTTTGAATGGAAAAAGTAAGCATTCTACAGCTGTTCGGTGTGTGGATTCTGATGGGATGGCCTGTGTCAGATGAGGGGGGATTTGGCCGGTTTGTCAGCGTGTTACCGTGCTGCTTGTTTTCTTGTTTTCCCTGTTCTCTTTGGCTCAGTTCACCCACTTTTTCCAGACATGCGGTTCATCGCCGCCAACTGAACTGGCCGGAGAAGTAGCTGGAACTCACGAGCTGGTTGTGAGTGAGTGTTGGACCGTCAGAGTTAGAATGTTGTTGCATGTAGCACACAAGGAACCAGCTATTGTTGGAGTCTGGAGAACCTCCCCTTCCTTTCCCTCCGCCGTTGGTATTGGGTGTGCTCACAGGACTCGCAGCTCAAGGTCTTGCTTGGGAGTCTGAGAGCGGCTGGTGAGTGGGGCTGGGATCAATATGACTTGATAACCTGTGGGTGCTTTGTCGGAGTATTGAGTTCATGAGAGCTTATTCAGTCAAAGTCTTTTTGTAGGCTTGTATGGGATTGTAGGGATGTGTGAAGGCAGGGCGTGCCCTCTCAATATCTTTCTCATTCATGAAGTTCGGAGTGAAATCGGCTTTCTGAAAGGGTCCCTGGACTCTGCTTTTGAATTCTTTTGGACGTTCATTTCACGGGGTGTCGTGTTCTTGCAACAGTAAACCGACCCGAAACGCGCGCAGGTTCCTGGGTCCCAACAGCGGGCGTTCGAGCACTCAGTGGGCGGTCGCTCCAAACGGGTGGTGGGCGGTGTTCGGTGTCGTTTGGAATGTGCACGGACAGACCAGGAGATCGAGATATAGTCAACCACAGACAGATTCTTTTAACACTCTGACTCACTAACATGGAAGTGGAAAACCACGTGTTTGTAGAGGAAAGTAGTCTTCCAAGTGACCATTTTCCACTTCCATGTTAGTGAGTCAGAGTGTAAACATTTTTGGACCCATTGATGACTGAGGTGTACAATGGTGTGCTAAACGTGAGTTTATCATCAGTGTGTTTGAAGCCGGTAGGTTTTAGCTTTGCCAGGCAAAATTCGTGAACTTCCATGTCGATGAACCACAAGAATCAAAGCTCAACTGAGCGACAACGCCAACTCTGGGAATCCATTTTCCTATCATAACAGGATATTGCTTGCCTTGTTTCTATGCAATTGTTCCCCCGCACAGATCAAGACAGGTTCGCCCAAGAGCAAGATCACCTTTCATGCAAGATGCCTCATGTCATGATTTCCCCTGAGCTAGGCCTATACCCCACAATCAGCTCAAACAGTTACAGAATGAGATGACTGAGATGACGCAAACCCACGACAAAATTCCCATTTGGATCCAATTGATCGGTATCAATACAGACATCCTAAGCAGAGATGGAGTTGAGCTGAAGGACGTCCGCCGACTCCAATGCCTCTTACGTCTCTGCTGTCTCACAACGTCTGGGGGACCAAAAGCAACGGTTGGGAGGAGGTCGCTGCGAGAGGTTTGTGGGGATTGGCATCACCTGGCCAGTTGATTCCACCAAGGGCTTGCCTTAACTGCTCCCCTTGCAACATGGGTTCTCACCATTCTCCACTCACCTGAGTCAGATGGCCACCACTCTTCTCCACTCTGGAGGGTGAAGTTGGGTCCTCAACTTGGGTCCAAGCATTCCAAGGAAGAATTGATATGCCTGTGCCAAACCAACCCAGTGTTTCATATACTGTATATATATATATATACTGTACATACATCAAGACTATACCACATTTCCTGGCCTGAGATGTTGACACCTCCCGGTACGGTTACGGCCAGGCCAGTGCGGCTTGTGCACTATGTGTTTTTCCTTTTTTCCACTTATGATGTTTGTTTGTGCACTGCTCACATCCATCTCTGGCACAAATACGTCAACGTAGTTGCACCTTGTAGTTAGTAGGTGGAGTGAGCGTTTCAGAAGGGGATCAGTTGCAGACAAGGGGTATGGAGTTTAGATGCCACCGGCGTGCTGCTTACATAGACATAGTAAAGAAACGCATATGTATTTAGTTCAAGCGAATATTGGCGTCGATTTATTCAAATCAATATGGAGTTGTATTAATTTATCATTGATATGAATCTTGTAGTTAAGCGACTGGCTATGTGGTTGTGGAGATTTCCCTGTATAGCGGGCAGAGAAGGACTACCATCGATATGAGCTAATTGGGTTTGCCTTTGAACCCGGGCCAGGTGAAGCCAGCTCTACACCCCCGCGGCCACGGGCCAGCGCCCCGCGCACACCCAGCAAACCCCGAGCACCCAGCGCGCCAAGCGCGCCCAGCGCATCCAGCGTGCCCAGCACGCCCAGCGCGCCCAGCGCACCTGCACGCCAGCGCCCAGAGGTTGAGGAGGAAGAGGAGGAGCGATGGAAAGGGTTAGAGCTGGGGTTGGACCGAGCGCCAAAAAGAACATGTCTCCTGACTCATGAGATGCGGGTTGCTTTGTCCAAGGCCGGTGCCAGTAACCTTCAGGCTTATGAACCCGAGACTCAGCCCCCGCGAGTCTCGCGCCTTCCTCAGTCTAGGCGGACGACGCGGCAGAGCTGGACGCACCGGCTGAGGCCCAGGCGCTCCGAACCGTGCCTGAGAGGACGCAACATGGAAACTCCGGATGTTTGAGTCCGGCTTCTCACATGGCTCTGGAAGTCAAGAACTGGTGCTGGAAGGTGGAAAGCCAGGCTAGCAGCTTAGCGGCTAGCACCCTGCACTTTGTGGAGACTGACGTAGGCGGTAGGATTCCGCAGCATGTTGATTCAGGAATCTTGGTGTCGTCTTTTGTCTACCAACAAGTATGTATCCACTCCCCGGAACAATTGCGAAAGTGGAAACTGGATGAAACTGGCCCCAGTTCCTCTACAAACAGAGGGCGCTGTGGGATTCCGAAGCGTGGATTGGGGAATCTTGGTTGCTTTTTCTTGCATAGCAGCTAAGTTTGAACTGCCTCCAGCACTTCTTTGTTCAAGCCTTTCGGGGAGGGATCCCAAGCCCATGCAGGGCTACAAGCAGCGGCGAGCTATGCTCTTGGCCCAGCAGAGGTGGCGTGCTGAGTGGGAACATGTTATCAAGGATGTCCAGATGATTGGGTTCGGAAGGATTCGGAGCAAGCTTCCGGGCTCCGCTTCTGGTGCCCAGCAGAGAAGTGAAATGGCGAAAAGGCTTCACAAGGCATGCCTTGCAGCACCATTTGGCTTTGAGCAAGGCCTGCACTTCTAAAGTCGAAGACAGGTACATTCAATGTCCAATTTGGTTCACATGGGTCGAGCACCAGAACCATGACTAGTTTGTTGAAGAAGCGGCTTTGTTGTGGGGCACGTCTCAGGTAAGACGGAGACTGTCGCATTTTATTACTGGCAAGTTCATGCCAAATCCGCAAAGCAAGCTGCGAGACAGAACAGCACTTCGGGATGCCAGTGCAGTCTCACTTTTTCTGATGGTTTTTCGGGGCCCTACGGACTGACAGACCAAGCAGGTGTGGAGAAATCCGGGCTGCAAACAGAAACCCCATCTCACCAAAATTGCACAACAGCTTGCGGCGTGAAACAGATCAATAAAGGAACTATACAGCGGGCCTTACACCAGGACAATGACACACCACCAATATTGGCGCAATGGTCCACCACACAAAGCACACACACCTTTTCCATCAGTAGACTCACCCCACTGCCTGGGATCACCCCATCCCAGGCGGATGATTTTCGCCATGGCACTTCGATGTCGATCCGCCTGTCCGCGCCCACTCGCGTGCGTGGCGTCCCTGGCAGCTCTGCTGGCTTTGCTCGCGGCGGCTCCGCAGCCGGGCGCGGGCGCACCGCTGGTGCTCTGCGCGGCGCCGGCGCTGAACCGAGCGCCCAGGCGGGCGACGAGGATCCTGCGAAGATCAGGCGAGGGACGTGCGAGAGGATGTGAGAGGATGTGAGAGGAAGGGACGAAGGGATCGATCGATGCGTTGGAAAAGAGATGCAACAGACCAAAAACCGGGGACACATAGACATAGGCCTGCAATTCCAGGTGGGTCTGCATGATTAAATGATTGTGCCCTCACCTCCACATCTGCGTGTGTCAGCGTGATTTTTATGTGCCACGGCGTGGAGGAGAGAGGCAGCTCACCTTACAGGAGGCCTATGCCGAGCTTGGCCTCCCTGCCGGTGCAAGCATCCGACAGGTTCCAGAACCTGGGTAGGGGATGGCGTTTTTCTATTTCTTTCCTTATTTATTTCCTTCCTTCCTTCCTTCCTTTCTTTCTTTGTTTTTAGATCTTTTTTTTTCTCTCTCTCTCTCTCTCTCTCTCTTTGGTCACGGAAAGATTTCATCCAGCCAAACACAGCTCCGTCAGACGGCAGCACGGCTAAGGAGAGAGAGAAAGAGAGAGAGAGAGAGAGCTCTATATGTATATAGATGAAATATCATGAAATACACAACCATTTTTACTTCCCATGTCCTCCTCATTGGTCTAGCGCTTAACATCGTGTTCAAGGATGTTGACTCAAGCTTTTATTTTCAGTGTTCATCCGTGTTTTTGGTAATCCTTCCTTCAGCAGTTCTTGACCATAAGGTCGCCTCACATGATAGATCCCAAGGCAATTTCACTTTTCTAGATACTAGGGCCCCACCCAGAATCCCCGCGAGCCAACACCACCTTGTCTACATTGTCAACCCCCCGCCAGGTCCAAACCAGCTCCGCACTGACCTACCTAGCGCAAACTGTGCGCAAGGCACGGTGTTCCGTGCACCGGCCAGGTGCGCAAGGCCTTCCGTCGCCTGGCGCGGCAGCTGCACCCTGACGTCTGCGCGCCCTCCGAGCTGGCGCAAACCGCGCTGCGCTTCGTGGCGATGAAGCAAGCGTATGTGACTCGGACTCGATAGGCAGGCCGTGAGTGAGTGCGGTGAAGCCCCAAATCCACGGGATCGCGAGAAGCAGCGTTTGGGGAGTTGGGGAAGGATGGAGTTGAGGGAAAGATGATGATGAAGATGTGGGAATGATGAGGGTTTGGAGTTGGGTTATAGGAATGGCGAAAAGTGCTGGTGGAAGCAGTTTGTTGAACATTTATTTGGAAAGGAGCATCTTGGAAACGGCTCCGTTCCAAGGATTTCATCATGTCCTATGACTAGCCCTCCACGACCAATAGCTATGGCTCCAGCCTGGCTGGCTTCATGTCACGCATGGCCACCAACCAGGGGCACCACAGCGCCTCCTCCGGTCAGACGCATGAGCTCTGGCTGGATTTCCGCCGGAATGCGGAGGCCATGGCAGAACCTCGGCGGGTGGTGCTGTAGCTTCGGCTGGGATGGTGATTTTCTGCTTCTGGCATCCCTCCCCCGCCATTTTACCATATGTGAGTGCGCCCCTTGGCGACGCTCTCCCAAAGAAGCTCTCATTTGGGGAGGGAAGAGGCGCCGGGAGCGCCGAGTTCGGGCCGGTGATTCAGGCAGCTCTTCTGGAGGATGAGGGACATCGTAGACAAGTTAGCCGTCTCGCTCTATGCAGAGGGCCATATCGACGGTGTGGTGGTGGATATGGAGACAGGTGCCGGCTGTGCAGAGAAGTGGGACTATTCCTGGTGACCAGCAGAGAATTCTCAATGCAATATGTTTTGCGTACTTTCTGTGATCATTTGCGATCCAGGTCCACAGGAGTGGTATTTTCACCAAGCTTGTCCCGGAAAGCCAGATGCAAGAATGGTCACCCTCACCGCCCTTGCCACAGTGGATTTGTGATCCAAAGCGGTGCCCCTCCCCCCCCAAAATCGCTGCCCTTCTTTGTCTTTGACTGCTTCAAATGTTGTGGACGGCTCTGACTGGGCCGAGGAGGGAAAAAAGAGCCTTCTCCACGCCCACCACCACCGTGTGAGTTGTCTCCCAAGGTTGCCCTTAGTCTTGGTGGATGAGACCGGCGCGGTCTTCAGCGGCCAGACCCAGGCACGCGAGGGCTGGTTGAGGCACCTCGCCGAGGGTCGGCTCTTGGCCTCGAGCCCCGGTGCCTTCGGCCCAACGCGGGGTATCCCAAAAATGACAGGCTTCCGTGCCGGGTGCCGACAAAGAGGGGAGGGTTTGGACATTGCTTTCTACTCTTTGCATGCCAAGTCAGTAGAATTCACAGATCACAACGTGCACTGCCCTGTGTGTGGATCTCCATCTCGAAGGAGCCTCTTGTCAGCTGATTTTCGTCATTTTCGTTTCTTGTGACTCCAGTTCAATCAGCAAGTCATCCCAGGTGACATGAGACCGGACACTTCCCCCGCCGACGTGGACGACGCCGACGACGCGGACGACCTCTTCGTCTTCGCCGCGGACGCCTACGAGGCCGCCGACGCGGTGCGGCGCTACGGCTTCGCCATGAACGTGCTGCTGCTGCCGCCGGACCCCACCACCTGGGCGGTGGCCGCGGCCGGGGCGCCGGCGGAGCGGGCGGTGCAGACGGCGCGGGAGATTGAAGAGCAAGGAAGGTGAAAAGGCTGACGCGAACAGGGACCGGAGCCAGCTTTGTAGGCCAGCTCATTGCAGCGGGGTTTTTGAAGTGCGGGGATGGGGGAGGGATCAATCATCTTACTGTACATCCACTTACATCATCTGACATCCACTTACTGGCAAACATTTTTGGGTTCCACCCTATTGCCAGGCACGCGAATTCGCTTGCGAGGTACCGCGAGAGCATGTCCTACGGCCGGCGCCGCCAGAGCGCGCTGGTGGGGGAACCTGTGCCATGCCGTGCGCAGTCAGTGGGGACGACGGTCGAAATCGTTGGGTGATGCCGGTGCATACCAGAAGAACCGGCTGCGAAGGAATATAAGGAATGTTTGGATCTTGATCAGGGTGGACCAGATCTGCAAGTTTCGGGATTGGATACTTGTCCTTGCAAAGGCACGAAGCGGCGAGAATGCCCAATTCTTGTCCTTCGCGGAGTACAGGCGCCGTTGTGCGCCAGGTAGCAGGGAGTAGTAGGTGGCTTGGTGATAATCTGGTCTTGAAACCAGGTTGAATCGTCTTTGAATGCCGTTAGATCTCGTATAGATAAAAACTGGTTCGCACTTACTAGCACGATGGGACAGGAGACCAAGAGTTTTCCTATCGTTTGCACCAGACAAATAGTTTAACACATATTATTTGTGTTTGCTCAGCTCCACTTGTCCGAGTGATGCCTTTAATGCCGAAAGGCATAGAAGAGGAAAGGAGCTTCGCCACATTTCGCCACTATTCAGACAGCATAGAGGCTTAGAGCCATCTTCGCATGGCTTGTAGGAAGGCCAGCCTCCGGGACGCCCTAGTGGTGATGACCACCCACAGACATCCAAAACACCACCTGAACACATTCCTGTGGAAGTATATATACATACATACGGACATAGGATGTAGCGGAAGTACCTGATTCAAGTCCTAAGTCATAATGCAAAAGCTGAAGAAGCAAAAAAAACACAAGACCTAGGTCATGAACCTTCGGATAGAAAAACACACAGAAATAGAGCCCGGCCGAGCCTATGCGGACTAGTGCCTGCTTTAAATTCATGTTTCAACAACTCAAAGGTTGATGACATAGGAGTTGAGAGGAAAATGGGAAAGCCACACAGCGTCATGATATTCTCAGGTTGTTCACAAGTCCTGTTGTAGTATCAGGACTTGAAAGGCACTGTCCGGCCATTCATGTTGTTCTTTGTATTTTTGTTCGTTCACCTTTAACACGTCCTATCTCCTTAGACCAGTTGGCAGTTGGGGGCATGCTTGGAGCAAAGAGAACACCATGACATACTGTAGGTTTTAAAAAAAGAATGGCCACAAGGCCGATGTCACTTCAGCCTAAAGCGAAAGTCATGAGCCCCCAGTATAATGAAATATGTATATATGCACGACACGACGGAAGTCGATTTGATATTCTTCCACCATGTCAATGTGAGTGCTTGGAGTGTGTTTTTTCTCTCTCCTGGAATGCATCCTCAATCTACCCAACCTACCCAAATGCTGGCTAAGATCAACCGTTCACCGCCCTGCCGCGCTCTGTGGGTGTCTTGGGGCTCGTTTTGTGCACAGGAAGGCGATGTCCTATGGTGCTCGACGAGCGCTCGGCGCTGAGAAGCTCCATGTTTTGGTCCAAGGACAAAAGATCAAGCACACTCCCTAGAATTATAATGGAAGTGGACTATAGGCCACTGGAAGGCAATTTTTTCTCTACAAACAGGTGGTTTTCCACTTCCATGGTTGTTTCAGGCAGTGTGCTTCCACTCCCCGTTCTTTCAAATGATGCTTGCTCGTCCTTTGTGTTTCCAAAGCGGCACAATGAGGATGTCAAGCTCCACTGATTTGGAAATAATCGAAATGGAGCTCCAAGATTTGAGACTTTTAGCCATCGGTTTTGACCTGGGACCCTGACCACACAGCAACCCACTTCTGTGGAAGATGATAACATGCCTTTTCGGAGGGTATTTTTTGGGGGGAGCGGGCGCAACCAACACTCCTTGCCGCGGTTTGCTGAGGCAAGAACTGACCGCCCAAATTGCATAACATGAAGAATCCCAATTGAATCTTTTGGGAGGATATCACATGATTAAAATTCTTCAATTTTTACTTCTTTGAGACAATTCATTGGGCTTCTATTTTTTAAATACATTTATTTATTTAAATATAGAATGCAATATCTATTAATTATGTACGAAATATAATATTATATATATTATTGATATAATATTAAGAATATATATTTAAACAAGATAACATTATGGTTTTTGATTTCTGATTGTACGAATATTTATTAAATATATATATATATATATAGTTTTTGATTATTGTAATTTAAATATATTCTATTTCGATAAGTATATTAAATATTTTTGATATGAAATAGTATAAAGATACGAAGTTTAGAGATGTATTGTGGTTAGAGAGGTGATGGTGGTGATGGAGGTGGAGATTGTGATGATGGTGGTGTTGATGGGGATAATGATGGATGATCGATATAGATGGGGAAAAAGAGGGAGAGATATAATTAATGATAATAATATTGGAATAGAATTTTAAATTCGAAATTAATTTTAATATTTAATACATGAAAAATCGATAAAAATATTCTAAAAGAAATTCTTGGCAATTAATAGGGAACGATTTAGCACCGATATTAATCGATTTATTTAAGATTATTTTGGTTATTATTATTTTTCGATGGCTGGGAATTGGAATTTAAGGTGTTTTTTAATATTAATAATTCTGAATTTTAGTGGATTATATTGGAAGAATTATTATTTTATTGTGAAGTGAATTCGCTGATGAGATTTTATTAATTAATGAATAACAATTGGGTGCTTACATCGTGGAATGAGGGAATTCTTATCGATAATTTAACCGATACTAATCGATATTATATTTTGCAGATTTACATGATTTGGTGCCTTTCGTTCCATTTGAAGGGCGATATTATATTTAGGACTATGTACAAATCACCAGATGATGTAAACATTTGAGGAAATTAATAAGAATATTAGTATACTATAATTGCGGAATTAACACAGGCAACAACATTTAACTAGGAAAAAAACAAAGCATTGTGAAAGCAGGTCACGGTTAGAATAGCAGCTTAGAATCCAGCTCCTCGAGTTTAATGTTAGATAGCACCAAAGGGAGATGCTATTATGATGTTTGCTTCCACAAGCCTTTCATAAGATATTCGTAGCTTCAAGCCCGAACTGGAAACACAACCGCGGAGCAATCAAAACGCAACATGACAAGCCCTTCGCAACAAATGACACCATCATGATATCACATTTCAAATGCTTAATTCTTCATAATCGATAGGGAACGACCCAATTTGGCATATAACATATTGCATGAATAAGTAATTTTGTCCGCTTCTCACATAAATTAATATATTTAAAATCGACTAAATATTATAATTGATTAATATGATATTAAATTGAATATGCAAATTTAAAAAAATAAAATTTTAGAATATTGAAATTAATATAAATATTTAGAATTTAATATATATATAATATTTTAATAATATAAAAACAATATATTTTTAAAGGTCCGTATTGAATATCTGTAAATATTGTATTTTTTTATTTTAATATTATATATATAATGATTATTGAAATTTGTTTGTATTTTAAAACTAAATAATATTAATATTCTATTTAATATATGATATATTTTTTAAAATATCTGCAATAATATTGAATTATTTCGATTTAATGAATTTATTATTGAGAAATTGTTATAAAATTATGAAAGATATTGATTTTTTTTTGTTGCGAATTATATTGCCAAAATATACGGTATTTGAAAACATATTGTGATCGAATGCGGATTAAATTATTTTTTTAAAGAATCTACTAATAGGGCCTTAATTCCGATTTAAATGAAATATATCAATTAGAATAAAATGATATTAAGGCATCACTATAAGGTGCTCTTTATGGATGTTTGAATATAATAATATAATCCATTAATGATATCTCATGATGTTGTTTCATGGATATAAAAATAAAGGATCGATGAATATCTTTGGTCTTGCTAATCTTTAATTAGAGGTCGCAATACGATTGAATCTTTTTGTCTACCCATAAGCGCTATCGGAATATATCCGAAATTTCTATTTTTTATAGAATGATTAAGGCATATTTCGCAATATTATATTATATTCCTTTAAATATTAATGAATTCATAATACCCCTCAATCAATTTGATGATGCACAATCCAGGGAGCAAATAGGGACCTTAGGCAACTATATACATATATTATATTCAGATTCCGGTCTTGCATTAAAATTGGAATATAGAAAATGATATTAAATTAATGTAATTCCTCTTCTTCTTCCTTTTGTGCTTCATCTTCACAGGTGGTTCATAAGGAAGGATAATCGTCAAAATCGATGGTGAATGCTTATATATGTCTACCTCGTGGTTGATGACGTTTGATTTATAATCCATATCAATCTAATGAATGATCAAGTTCAACACTCTTTCTATCTGTTCATTAATATTGAGTAAGCAGAAATCATTGTCTTTGATGATATATGGGATATTGTTTTCGATCTCTTATTGTCTGACGAAATCATGTAAAACACATCATTTGCCGACCAAACGAAGGAATATCCTTTTTCCATACACTTCTTACAAACAGATAATATTGATGATGATTCATCCAGGATACAAGGAATATATATATATATAGACCCAAATTCATCGAAAAGGATCTTTGCAATATAATTCGTATTCGTTATATCATTTGCCATTAGCCGTGAAGAAGGACATGGGGTTGTCATTTTCTTCAATATTCATTCCAAATTTCTTTGTTCTATTCTTCAAAATGAGGTCATCATATCCACACCCTGTGTCCATGATGAATTTCTCTCTTGATCCCTTTTGCAGGGACTAACAAGATCTGCATTTCACCCTTGATAGCATATTTGCCACAGACATGAGAAATGGTTCTGTGTTGAAAGACTAACCCTTCTTCGTCGTCAAATCTCATCGTGATGGCAATGTCACCATTCGGACCAATTGGAATATGAATTTCTTTGATGTCTGTATAGGGAATCATAAGAGTGGCTTTTGCCTCTGCAATCTCCGCATCAAATCTGCTCTGTTCCTGATGGGATTGGTTGATAATCTCCTACGTATCATATTTTTTGATGTCTAATCTCAATGTTTTCTTGATTCTTGGCTTCCATACGCTCCTCGTTGAATACACTGCTTCGTTGAAGATGATCTCTCCGAAATCATCGTCGAAAATGGTTCTCCTGTCTTTCATGTCTTCCATCTTCACACTAGTCACGATTCCTTCATCATTGTTGGTGCTCCAGGCTTCCCCTTTGGCTTTGGTTTTGGTTTGTCCTCACCAATGTCGGCTATTGCAGAAGGGTTCTTCTTGGATGCTGCCTTTGGATCATGATCGAATTTGCATTCTTTTTCCTTAGGACAATTACTTTTAATTTAATTCCAAAATGGAATCTTTCCTTCACCTTTCGGTGCTGTACTCCTTGATGGAATCCTTGGCTTCTTATGACTATATGGATATCCTTTTCCTTGGGTACAAAGAATTTGCATCTAATTTTTTTTTTGTCCACGCTTGTACTTCTGCCTCTATCCTTTCCGTCACCTTAATCCTTTCCTTTTTTGTCTTCAGGATGTTTCTTTAGATTCGACTTGGGTTTGACAGGAATTACTTCTTCTGTCTCCCCTGTTCCACCTGTTGGCTTCGATTTCTTTTTCGATTCATTTGGTACAACTTTCACCTTCGGTACCGGACCGCTTGGTTTGAGGCCCTGGAAGATGTTGGACATATTTTTAACAACTTTCTCCTTTTCCAGGAATATCTTGTTTTCCGTCTGTCTTTGGATGTGCCTTCGGACGATGTCCCACAAGCTCTGATACGATTTCTTGGGATCTCCTTCATTGAGGCTATTGTATATGGGCATATCCTAAGACATCAGATTGGAATTCTTTATCCTCGACAATAGATTTCGTAAGGTGTCATCGCTCGGCATATTTGACGGCTTCATCCCTGCTAATATAAAAGGAAATGGGTTGATAGATTCCTGTTTCGCCAAAACTCGAATTGATGCAAGTGCATTGATGTGTATATGGCCTCAACGTTGGATGTTGTCCTGAAATTGAGAAGTATCAATACTAAAATTTGTCTTCCATTGCCCCCTAATACCTTTCTTTTGTCTCCCCCTGTAAGGGGGCTGCCCCTTGCCGGGCTCCTCTACCTCCGAGTGAGGGGGGGTTGCCCCCCCCCCTCTGCTTCCTTCTGGTCGGAGGGCGGCTCTCCTTCAGGGGCATGGTGCCTGCACCTGGGACTCCTCTGTCCTCGACTGCGGGCAGATGCGGCTGTGGGTGGCATGGATGTTGATGGATCTGCAGTTGCTCAGGCTGACGTCCCCATGGCCGCGGCAGCTGCGCCTGGCCAGAGGCTTTTCTGCCCTGTACCAGGCTGCCCCTGTGCTGATGGCGCCCGGGCCCGAGGGTGGGCTTCGGCAGGCACTCTCAGGACGCATGTTGATGCCCACCTTGGAGGCTCGTTGGCAGGTCGTGTCCCCGCATGCTGGCTTCAAGATCGCGATTTGCAACAATGTTTGGTGTGTGGATTGAGCGTGGCCAAGCGCTATGGCATCCATCCGACATGTCGTCCCACTGCTCGAGCCGCTGCTGGGCCTGGGCCGGCCTTGGGACCTCGGGGCCCGGATGATGGCGCCCTCTCTTCTTTGTCCGAGATCCAATGCAGTAATACTCCCACGCTGAGGCATGTCCTGGCCCGTGCTCGCTATGCTTGGGCCCAAGCTCTCGCTCGGGCATGTGCTGCGGCCGCTGAGTACAACAATGAGCGTGCCTGGGTGCACCTGCTGATGCTTCCACAATCGGTGCTGTGTGCCCCTCCGCGGAGTGGTCGCAAGCACGCTGGTGCTTTCACCTTGGAGCGCCTCCAAAGGTGGCAAGATGGCGAGCGGGCCACACTGTGGGTCAGCCGCCCTCAGCGTCCCCGGCAACATGCCCGGCAGCTGACCGAGGACCAAAAGCGTGTTGCAGCCGCCTTGTCGGATCTGAATTCTGCTTTTGAGCCTGCTCAGAAGCTCACTGCTGCTGCCGCACTTGCACTCTCCCAGAAAGAGTTGAGTCGTCGAGCTGATGAAGCTGCTTGGACCTGCCAGCTGGCGGCTGCTTCTGCCATTCCAGTCTGAAGCTGCTCCTGGGGCCCGGGCCTTTCTTACTTGCATCCCCTCCAGTCGGACTCGGATGGAGCCGCTTGTTTTCACTACTCAGTTGCGAGTTCGACTTGGCGTTCCTGAAGCGCGTGGAGATGTCTGGTGTCCCAAATGCGATGCCGTGCTGGACACTTATGGCCATCACTCTGGGATGTGCTCAGCTGGTGGGGAGCGCGCTTTGCGCCACAATGGCCTGCGGGACTTGGTTTACAGCTGCTGGGCTGAAAAGGGCTGCCTTCGCCCTGAAAAAGAACGACCTGGCCTCTTGCTGCTCCAGCAGCCTGATGAAGTGCACAATGCCCCCCGACGACCTGCTGATGTGTTTCTCCCTTTGTTCCATGGTCGTCCGACCGCCCTTGACTTCGCCATCACGGCGCCTCAGCGGTTGGACGTCCTTGGAGCGGCGGGGATCACTTTGGCTGCGTCGGCGTACACTGAGCACAAGCGAAGGCATTTGGATACTGCTGAGGCTTGTGCCGCCCAATAGGTGTTCTTCTTGCCTATGGTTGTCGAGACTACTGGCGCTTGGGCGCCTGAAGCAGCCAAGGCCTTGGAATCCATCGGCCGTGCAGCTGGCAGTGATGGCAGCACGCTGCTGCAAGAGGCTTCTGTGCTTGTGCGCAGTTGGAGGGCCCGGGCTGCGTTGCGAAGGCGTGCCGAATTGGACGCCTAGTGCGATCCTGTCTGAGCGCCGGCCCGTTTTGAGCACACATTCACCTGTAGTTGACAGGTTCCTTGTTTTTGCTCTTCTATTTTCTTTTTCCTCCCGGCCCCAGCTTGCATGAGCCTTGCTCGCCGGACGAGAGCTCCAGGGTTGTTTTTTTGTTTCCCCTGCGTTTTCCTTCTTGCCTCGTTTTCCCGGGCTGCTTCCTGCTCCCGTGGGGGCCTGTTTTGGTCCTTGTTCTCATAGAGAACTTGGCTCTGTACTGTGCAGACGATTCATGATTCTTATTGGAGGCCATTACTACTAGTAGCAAGAGGCTACTGGTAGCGACGTAACGGCAGCTCCAAATTTGTCTTTTCTTCAGGAGGGTGGATATTCTGCCCTTGGCATTAATGCGGATCCTCAATTTCATAGCAACATTACCCTCTTCTTCTTTAGAATCAGAAACGACCTTAGTCAATGCTAGGCCCAACTTCGCATTGATGGAATGGAATTTTGGGTCGCCGGAATCCATATATTTATCTGTGTCTGGGTCATTAATTGCCTCCCTTATCCAATCAATTCATGATTGCTAATCGGAATCGTTTGCTACAATGATGATCGTTTAAATCAGATTGGTTTTCCACAGCCCTAAGTCATTGATTTTGGGCCATGGAGGTACAACCACCTTGGATTCTTCCTTTCTAGACACCTTCGTGGTGGTCATGAGCATGGGGGATGACGAGGATGTTGTTGTTTCTTTAGAAAATATGCTCTTCAATTCTTCATTTAAAGCTTCCCACTCTTGTATTTCCTCACATTCCTCGACATTATTTCCATATATTTCTTCATACCACTCATATTATATTTCGTCTCGACCACTCCTCAATTTATGATCTTCGCCTTCATAATACTTTGCACCTTCTTTCAAACGTGAACTTTCTTCCTCATTAAATCTATAGGTTGATAATCCTCGAACGTCATGATTAAAATCTCGACCACGTTCGAAAACCATTTGAAAATTCGCCTTCATTCGTGCATGTTCTGACTTAATCTTTCGTAATTCCTTGTCATTCTGCAGAAATTTCTCTTCGAATTCTTGCATCCTTTATTTAATCCTTGCTCCTTCTCGTCCATCGAGGCTAGGATTCTTCAAAAGATTATCTCGTTCCAACGCTCTGTTGGCTTCCGTGAGTGCAAGGTTGATTTCTTTCATACAACTATTGTTGTTTCATTTTTGCTTGACATTGAATGCTATGTATCGTCGCTTCGAATATACTTATGATTTCGACCACTATCCTTGCTTCATATTGAAACTGTTTCGCTCTGACATCTCTTTCGCGTGGATCTCAATTTTTTGCTTAAAGTCACGTGAACTCATCTCCGCAATTATACAAAATTCTGATCCTCTGATGATGACTATTTGTCCACGAAAATATTTAATCAACCTCTATTCCTGATACTAATGACCGGTAATTTCAATAACCTCATCGATTAATCGTCTCTGATGCACCTCGTTATTCCATTATTTTTTCTTTCCTTCTAAGCCACGTCCAATATATTGCTGTTCTCGCGTTGTAACTACAATATTCTCATTTGAAGACCATTCGCAACATCAATGATTGCCTGATTGTCTTTACGTAGATTGTGAATACATCGATTAGCAGAATCAAAATTGGAATTCTATTCTTGAATATAACGAAGGGCACCTTGCATTTCATTGATCCCATTTCCCATCTTGGATTTCATTTCATCAAATTGAAAATATTCTTCATGATTTTCTTGAGCAAATTATTGATATTTCGTGTATATATAATCTGCCATTAAATCAACGAATCGGAGCTTTCTTTCTAATTCCTCAAGGCTAATAATTGCTGCCTCGTCTTCTTTTATCATATTTTATACTTGATCATGCATGGATTTGTTGTACCTTGTCAATTGCCTAAGATTCAACATATAATTTTATATTTATAATATATAGATAATTATATTCATCTCATTTAAACATTTGAAATTCTGGCTGATCATAATTCTTCGATAATTTTGATGAATTTCTTTCTTTCCAATATTTCTTTTCTAGGATCTATTTCTTTTATTTTGACGATATTAATCTTATATATATATTTTTTTAAAAATACTATTTTTATATTTCTTCCGTTCTGTCTTCATTTAATATTTATAATTATATCGGCATGGTCATTTTTATAATATCTAGTATATATGCATCAATCAATAATCCTAATAATAATCAAAATATAATTCCTCCAGATGCAACGAACGATAATTTTTCATTGCTTTTTCCTCCGGAATCTTCATTTTTCGATCTCTTTCAAATTCGTAACCTCAAAACGGCTACGATTAATAGCCTATTTCTTGATCTATAAAATTATCCAATATTCCATTTAGATTTAAAAAAATATACGGTATTTTTCTTCCAATAAAGATCCTTAAATCAAATAATAATGATCATCATTCAATCTCTAATATCTATATATATTATATACATATTTTTTTGATTTATTTATCTATATCTATTTATAATTTATAAATATTATTTAAGAATCGCATATTTTAAAATTATATCTATATTATCGGATTTTTTCATTCAATTTATGTAACAAAATACATAAAATTAAAAATATAATTATTTATATCGATCCTAAACAATATATTTTTATAAATTTAATATAACTTAAAATAAATTCATTATATATTTTAAAAATAGACCTAATATATTCCTTTAATTAAAATCAATTAAAATACAAAATTAATATCTATTTAAAATAACGACATTCCAATAATTAACACTGTATTTTTATAAACAATAAATTATCAAATTACTTTAAATTCAATACAATTTCCTCGTCTTAAATCAATTTTTCATTCCTTAAATTTATCATCTTCGCCTCCTTAAATTCAAAAAAAATCAATCCTCATTCCAATATTTATATTTCTTTCCTGCCCGCAAACCAATCGAACCAATCCTTTATTCCCTTTTTTCAATTTATCCTATTTAAGATAAACAAATGGGCAAGAACATTATCGGCAAACAATCTTTTAAACGACAATTCATTTTTTTTCAATCTCAAAACGATAAAATAATCCAAAGAACATAAATTATTAAAATCCATACCACCAGACCACCAGAAAGTACGAGAATAAAAATACGATCCATACCACCAGACCACGGCAATTTTAAAATTAAATAATACGATTAAAAAAATTACGAAATTACAATACACATATATCCAAACAAAATCAAAAGATTTTACAAATCACGAAACATTTATCTAAAACAATAAACCATCGTAAATTTAAAATCTTAATTTCCGATAAATACAATTTTCGAGCTGCAACAAATCCTTTCTTTTAAATTACACTAATAAATATCCAATTTATCAATATAAATATATATAAATCATTCCAACCAATTATTTATTCTTAAATAATTAAAAATATAAAATCTAGAAAACATTCTAAATATTGATTATGTCTTCATTCATCATATATTTCAAAAATAATTTCTATCCACCTCGTTCTTTAAATTTAAATTAATTCATCTCGCTAAATTAAAGGTTCACCTCGTATTTCGTCAATGCTCGCTCTACATTGCGCAAATACATAAATTCTTAATATTCGACTATTGTAAAATATTGTTTTTTAATCAAAACATATTCATAAACAATATATAAAATACTTTCTATTATTTATTATATCTTGACAATATTTTTAAATACGTTCAAAGTAATTTTACACTTACATTTGCAAGTTGACCCGTTGCTACATTTGCATGTGCATTTCCAATCATCAGCGTTGAGACTTGAGTCTGTACACCACCCGCCGGCCGCTTCTGGCCATTTATCCACGCCGGATCGGACTGTGCACTGCCAAGCTGGCAGGGAGTTCATGTCGCCCCTGATTCGAGTCATGTGCCTGGTGCAGTCAGGGCAGAATGAAAGGGATCGATCACATTTGACCGACTCTAGACTCTTCTTCATGGATCGAGTCCAACTATCAATAAGTAAAACGAAAACAATGATAAAAGGCCTACTTGAGCGACTTGAGACAATTCTTCTGTAACTGGTGGATCTTAATATTACAGTAGTTGCCCCATTGAGATAGCTATACAAGCAGTACACCCGGTTGTTGGAACCCAGGCACCTTAGCAATCGATCTCCATAGGTCTGCTGGATCTCTGGATCAGTGTCAATCATCTGGATCAGTTGACAGCTCGTAGCTTCGCCCCCCTGAGCGCATCCACCCTTCGCACGACCCCCATCCCTGCTTCATCACGGGGGTTCATTTCTTTTTCCGAGCGGAGCACGACACTTGCAAAGTAAGCCAGAAACCCTCCTTGATTTCTTGGGGATTCAAAATGAAGAAAGCCGAATATTCATTAATCGATTGGACTTGTCAGTTGTTCCTCCTGGTTGGGAGTTCCATGAGTTCCTGAAAAGCATCCCTCATGCACGCTCATGCATGATCGTCCACTTCAACTGACCATCCCGACAATCAGCGGTTGGCAGGCGCACCTAGTTTCTGTATGGCCTCGCCGACCACCTGTTTGATCAATCCTCGCGGGTGCCTTGCTCGATCTGCTTCCGGGGGAGCATACCGGGCATCTGCTCGGGAGCGCCAGAAAACTTGAATGGCGCTGCTGGACCTTTGAAATCTGGTAGAGGCTTTCCCCATAGGACCTAGATGTTCGCAGATCTCGACTTGCACATCTTTCAGAAGTTGCGTTTCTTGTCCGGTTTCCGTTTTAACCCGGAGATCAACCATCCACAGTAGGATCATCCGATTCAGGGTCACGGTGCCTCAATCTGAGTGTGCGACAAAAACAATTTCTCCTCCAGGCTCCAAAATGTTTCAAAAGCTAACAACTTCATTTCCTCCAGGACGCCGAGTTCGCCTCTCCAGATCTCTGCAGTTCATCTTGCAAAAACTGCCACACCTCCTCTTTCTCCTCTTCGCTCCAACGTCCGCGGCGTGCCTCATCCTAGCCCTGCAGGAAACCAGAAATTCGCAGCCACTGAGATGAACAGGCAGCTTCTTCCAGCTGTCCGTCGAAACGGGCAATCAGTTGCTCCAAATGTCCTTGGGGCTAACTAGTGAGAACCCAAGAGTAATGAACACAATGAGATCGGTAGCATGCGTTGCATATATTGGACTCCTTTCATAAATCTGGTTTGTATGGGCCCTGGGCTCAAATTACTCACCATGGTCGTCGTTACAGCCCAGGTAGTTGAAGCGACACATTGCTACAAGCTGCCATGGGAATATCCCCAAACCCAACCTAGTTTCGACCTGGACTGCCATCAGAGTCTCCCCCAATTCCTTGTGGACCCCCAATTGGGCTTTTGAGCCAATGCGGGTGATCATCCCAAATATGGAGGAAACAAAAGCATGGTTTGACAATGTTTGACACATATTGAAACCAACAACCACATGAAAAAATCCACGAGCTGAGAAGCTGAGAAGAGGTTTCACCTTCGCATCCTTGAGGCTCACTTGCTGCAGCACCTTCAACAAAAGATGTCTCAGCTCCTTCGCTTGGGGCTTTCAACCCAGCCTCAAAAAGATTGCAATCTTAGATCATCTTACAACTTAAAAGCTGGAGCAACCCCCATGAAAAAAAATGCCAATTCAAATCGAAGTTGTGGGAACACTTTAAGACGGGTATAGGATCCAAAATCATCCAAACCCATCAAATATTTTGGACAGTTCTCGGCAGTCCTGTTGGCTAGGCCCTGCTGGTTCTGTTTCTGCTTGACATTCCTGCCTCCGTTTACCAGCAACATGATGCCTGGGGGCTGACATTGATGCCACCACTTTTCGCAGTACCACTCTCAGCAGTTTCTGGCGTTGCTCGTGGTCACCATCCCCAAACAGCAGCTTCCTCCTGATATTCTCCAACATGGTCATCCTCTCATTGCTACTGGCATTGCGCCACTTGGCCATGGCAGTGTGAAGCCGCTTGGCCTCAAGCTCGAGAGCTTCTCCATTTGAAGCAGTTTGCTTCTGCCAAGTCTTGCGTGGAAGTCGGGCCTTGAGTTCCCTCCACCAAGGATCAGTGGCACCTGCCACGCGCTTGGCCACCAATTTCAAGGATCCTGCCAACTATGGGCCATATCTCATCTTAGGCCTGGTTGCCAACAATTTTGCTAACAAATCCGCTGCAGGTTTAAGCAGCTCGGAGTCCTCAGGCAGCACAGCTACCCAGGCAGCAACATGAACGCAACACCTTTGTCCGTTGTCATGTGCCCGGTCTTCATATCGGTTCCTTGGATTTCTGGTCTTCATGGCCTTCAACACATAGAAAGTGTGTCTATGAAGTTAGATAGACAAAACGCCTACCTTCATACCTTCAACAAATCCAGCCACACTGTGGATGATATCCCGGATATGCACATGTCACTTTTTGTTGGTTTTATGCAATTTATCCTTGATGGCTTTCTGGTCCAGGCTTCAGAACCACCAGGGGGTTCTTGGAAGCCACCAAGCGCGTTACATGGCGCGCCAAACGTGGATGGGAAGCCGAGGCGCCCACATCCTCCAATGGTGGGGGGGCAGTCTTCCTGGTGTAGTTTCCGCTTGCGCGGTGGCATGGCAAAGAGCCAACGCGCTTGGGATGATGTTGAACAACATGCTCCCAAGCCAGTCCTTGACTATCATGTTATCCGTTATCATTGAAACGTCCTTTCGGCCTGCATCCTCCTTTTTTTGGGATAAATCTAGTTTGCTTCTGAGTGTAAAGGAAAAACTGGTTTGGCAAAAACTCTTGGAAAACTACGTTCCTCTATGAAGAAATGGGGGCCATCCACTTCCATGTGATGTGTTTGTCGGAGTGTAAACTGACGTCACACCTTCATGGCTGAAGATCGGAAAAAAGCGCACCCAGAAAAGGTGGATTTGCCTCGACGACCGGTGGACCTCTTTTGGCTGCCGCCGCATAGAAGGGTTTTTGTACATGACCGGGTGAAGGAGATCACATAATAGCAACACTTTAGCAACACATCAACACAGGAGATTAACACCTAGAAAACAACAAAACCCAACATCAAGGAAACATTGACAAAGGCGTGGACGACTTGTGCATTGAACACACCAGGTCAATTCAATTACAAGAATTTGCACATGACCAAACAATAGCCCAAAGTAATCCATCGTTTGGGGGCAAGCCACGATATGATCGACCTTAATTGAACAGTCACAAGCCCAACCTGGGTATGGGCACGGCATTTTTAGCTCGCAAACTTAACATATTATGCAGCCATTTCTTCTTACAAAGTTCCAATATACGTTTGTTGAATTCCGGTAGGACAAGCACGGCCGTGTTTTGGGTGCACTTGGGTGGTGCTGGTTTCCTCGAGGAGCTATGGCGGGTCATGGCGCCCAAGGACATGCAAATCGAACAGATCGACCGACCCCCAAAAAGACTACAAGAGGTATATCTGTGAACCTGATTGAACCTGGGTCGTTTGGTGTGGTCCACTGACCCACACCACACCCCCTTTTTCGCTGCTCCACTGTTCGTCAAGCTTCGTCGGCCACCTGGAGGGATTTGTGGCAGGAAAAGCACGAGCGAAGAAACAGGACTCCTACGCAAAGCAATGTCGAACAATACAATGCGGGTTGCGGTTTTTTTTTCCGAAACCAAAACGATGATTCGGAAACCGCCAAGCGTGATTCGGAAACCGTGATTCGGAAACCAACATGATGATTCGGAAACCAAAAAAACGAATATTCGGAAACCAAGCACAACGACGAAACCAAGCTGTGATTCAGAACCCAACTGCCCTTGTTTTGCACGGTCACTACATCTGCCAGGAACGTTGTTGCCCCAGCCCCATCCCACCACCCCACCCAACCTACTGTCATTCAGTACAGCTGCCACCACCCCACTCAGTACCCAGGGACGTTATTGGCCCAGCCCCATCCCACCACCCCGCCCAACCTACTATGATGCAGTACCCAGCTTCCATCTCCCAGGAACGTTGTTGCCCCAGCCCCATCCCAACACCCGACCCAACCTACTGTGATTCAGTACCCAGCTGCCATCACCCAGGAACGTTACTACCCCAGCCCCATACCACCACCCCACCTAACCTACTGTGCATTTGGTTGCTGAATCGTTGTTTTTTGGTTGCTGAATCGCAGAATGTTGGTTTCTGAATCGCGGAATTGTAGTTTCTGAAGCGCGGAAATTTAGTTTCTGAATCGCGGATTTTGGGTTTCTGAATCGGACTTTATTCATACGAAGTGTTCGGCAGGAATTCTTGGATAGCATAGCTGTTTGGTCTAGGCAGCTGTGAGTTTAGAACATCCCCATTCCTAACAAAAGCTTTCAATGTGTAGTGAAGAAATAAGTTCTGCCACGCCGCTCGAAAATGAGATTTCAGCAAAGAACAATACTCCAGTGCCGCATCGATGGTCTGTAAAGCTCCAGCCACGCGAGCTGCATGGGTACCAAACGCCACTTTGGCTTCAAGCCAAGCATCGACGGGAGCCGGCGCAGTCCAGCTTGACGTCGTGCCATTGACGAAGTGAAGCACACGCGAACAATAGGTGACAACTGCCCGTTGCAGCAAACTGCGAGGCCACTCTTCCTCAAACGGTAGCGGCAAAGCTTCAGGTTCTGGGGTATCTTCGCCGACCCATCGAGAAGCACCTGGTAGAATCGCAGATTTGTGGCTATGAGGGCCATGAGAAGCTGTAAAGACATACATGTTGGTAAACAACAAAGGCTCCATCTCAGTTTCCAAACGATGCAAGAATGCCAGTAATGGCATCTGAGGCCATCCAGACATGTGCTTCCGCTCGGGCGCAAAGAAGGGTGCCCAACGGTCTGCCACTCCATGACTTCCAGTGGGAACACGCACACCTGTGAAGTGAAGCCCAGCGGTCAAAAGCAAGGTCTCCACTTCGGGGAGCTCGAAGACATGTTCCACCGGGTGGAACAAAAGATCCTCAAAATTACTGCGAGATCCCAACGAAAACTCCAACAAGAACTCATTCTTGTACTGCTCCTCCTCATGATTCAATGAACGCCCTGAGAGCTCACCACCTTGGACAAGCCAATCCCGAAACTTCTCAGGTGCTGTTTCTCGAGCCAGCTGACGCATCACCGGGATGCTGCGCCGTGCGAAGCGGCTATAGAGGCCCAGTACGAGCACACCATCTGGTGCAAGCATACGTTTGAGCGATGCCAGGCCTACTTTTGGATCTGGCAAGTGATGCAGGACACCCACGCTTTCAATCACATCAAATTGAACATGGAAGTGCCCTGGCAGAGTGGTCAAGTCACACTGAAGCAAGGTCACGTGTTTGATGCCAAGCGCCAAAAGCTGTCGCTTTGCTACTTGTAACGACCTCTTGCTCAAGTCTACAGCCACGATTTCTTCAGGACGAAAATGCTCAAGATGTGCAAGAACAGCTTTACCGGTGCCGACTCCAGCAATCAAACTCCTCTTTATCTTGGTCTTTCTCAATTGATCGCCACTCAATGAAGCAAAGCGACGCCAAGATGGATAGGGATGGTCGCTATAAAGTTAATGAACTTTAGGTTCTCCACCGCTCCAACCAGAGCATGATCGAATCGGCTCATTAATTTCCCACTCTCTTTCAGCTTGCAATGCAAAGGCTCTGGGGCAAATAGTGTGGTCGATTGGCTCTGGAAAATACATGGACCTCACTTGCCCGTCTTTGACCTCCCGCAACTGTGCATGCTCTGGATCACTGATGGGCCAAGCAAAGCCGTTCAGCAACGCTTGTGCGGAGAACGCGCATTGCAGCATGGACTGATCGCGCGAGTGCATCTCGAGTGCCGTGTGCCGCTTTCGGCGGAACAGCTGTTCGAGCTCCGGCACGAAGTCGTGATGACTGAAGAGGAGCTCGGAAGCCAAGAGATCGTCCCAGTCCTTCAACAAGTGCTGACCGGCATCCCACACAGCTTGGTCCCAAGCGACCGTGTGCAATTGCAAGGGGTCTCGCAAGACGTTCAGCAGTTTCCCTGCCTCGTTCCGTGGTTCATCGGAGTTCCGTGGTCTCTCCCAATCATCGGTGATTCTCCGCCACTGGCGATACAAGACTTTGGGAGTTTGAGACCGCTCCAGTTCCCCCCGCAACGAAAGCAGTAGCTGGTGCTCATGCCGGGCGAGGAGATTCAAATCCACCCGGGGCGACATGGTGAGCAATGCATGGCGGTCGAAGGCCTCTTGGATGAATCGCCGACCCTCCGACTCTCCGAGCTGTGCTTCCAGCTGCGCTAACTCTTGCGTGCAAGTCATGCATGACAGTATGGCACAGTCGCTGGGAAGAAAGCAAAGAGCGTCATGCACGTTCTCGGCTGGAACGAAGCCGTACTCGCGCAGGATCACAGCACTTGTGCGCTTCTCGCTGCTGGAGATATACTCAACCAAAAGATTTTCATCTCTGCGAACGGCCCGCCGGGTGATACAGGAGAAACTTCCCTGAAAGCCCCACAAGCCAGGAACGTATCTAGTTGAACATTCAACATTTGGATCCTCTCCCATGTTGAAGAAATCCGCCAACGGTATCAATCCCCAAATCGTACTCCAAGGCCCTTCGGCTCGACGGATGCGAAGGGAGTGTCCACGACTACGTAGGATCGCATGAGCCCATTGATAGTCCGATTGGTTGAGACCTGGCCTCAACGGCTTGACCCGCTGCCAGCTTTGCAGGAAATCATTCCAAACCGACCGCAACACGCCGGAGGACACCAAGTTCTCGACAAATATCCAATCATCTTCTGTATAAAAGAGTGGATGGTGCACCATCTCCTGTGGTAGCAGCTTCCCCCAGTCCGCAAATCTGTAAGCAGCAAGAGCCACTGCTAAGGAGTCCAAGGGAAGTAACTTCGAATTGTCCTGTAAATCTTGCAGTACAGACATGACATCCTTCAAATTCTCTGAGGTCGGATGTTCTGCGAAAAAATTCTCCAAGTTCTCCAATGCAAACACATGTCTCAAGGGAACCGCCAACACTTCCTCGCCCTTGGCGAAGTCGCTGGTCGCCTGAAGACCACGACCAGTCCGCTCCTCGTGAGCGATGCGCACGTGGCCCAAGCCACGGTCCAACCATTCTGGAAGCTCCGAGGCATCTGCAAAGGCCAGGGTCGCCAATATGGCCCAACGCCCCTGGAACCACATTCTTCAGGTGGGACGGATGGGTCAAGACATTGACTAAATGCAAAATGACTAGGAAAAAAGGTCTGGAGGGTGAAAGAACCTTGGATTGTCAAAGGATTCTTGGGTCTTAAGCCGTATCGCAAACACATCAAATCTGATCGCATGAGGTCTTTAGGCAGGAACAAATTCCTCAAGGAACAAGTCAGCTGCGGCTGCGTCCAAGCAATAAATAGGCCACAAGGCCTTCAGTCCATCAGGATGTGTGCGGGCTATTGCAACAACCTTCAGTAAGGTAGAACAAACGGTAGTCTATTCCTGTCTATTGCAACAACCCTTAGAAGTATACAGCACAAAAGGCTATGTCATCTATGTGATTTCTTACAGGGCAAATGCTGAACAGAAACGGGCAAAACCCGAAACCACCAGTACCCAAGAGATCAATTGGTCCTTGCCCGTGGGTGAAGTCTTTCTTTGGAAGTCTAAGACCACGCCCGCTGGGTGATGGTGATGGTTCAATGGTCCTATGATGTCCTATGCGATCACCAAGCACCTGGTTCTTGCTTCCATGTCCCCAGCTCCTCCCAAACCCTAAGCCCTAAGCCCTAAGCCCTTCCTTTTTGGTTCCACATCTCCTTCCGGCTTCGCACTTCTGACATCTCTGCCCTCCATTCGTGCAACGCCGCCTCCTTCCGTCCCAGAACCTCTCGTGCTCTCTGCAGCTCCGTCTCCAGCTCCCGGCTCCGCGGCACTGCGTCTGCGTGCTCCGCCGTGTGCTCCGCCTGCGCCTCGAGGGACCTCTGCAGCTGGGCCACGAAGTGCCGCTTGCGCTCCGCGTCGTCGCGGCTCAGCTGCAAGCGCTGCTCCAGATCTTGGAGTTGATGTCGCAAACCTGAGGTGCTCCGCTTCGTGCTCTATTTTTGAAAGACGTGACAACACACACTTAAGATCTATTAAAAAACATTATATATATACATATGTATATACACATATAAAATACAGGACGAATGCATACAACAGCATGATGCTATAGTAAGCTATAGTACTATGTCAATATACTGTATGAATGCTCTAGTAAAACAATTGATTGCACACAATCCTGTATGCCCCCCCACAAAGAATAAAACACACTTCCACCTTCTGAATGCAGGACACGCTCTTCTTCTTTCTTCTGTGTCTGAAGCTGCTGTCTCAAAGCTTCCCGTCTCTCACGCCCTTGGCTCAGTTGCTGAAACATCCTCTGCTGCCGCCAGCGTTCAGACCGTCCGTCCGGACGTCGCTCCGCACCTCGCTCGCGGCTCGGCGACCGCGCCCGCGGCTCGGAGGAAGCACCGAGGCGGAGCGCGTCGAGTTCTTCGAGGAAGGCGGACTTTTGCCGCTGCAAGCGGGTCAACTCTTCCAGCAAAGGTTCGGAGTCGGACTCCTCGAGCAAGGTTTGCTGCTCCAAAGCCAAGGTTTGCTGCTCTGAGAGATGTGTCCGGAGTTGAGATGTCTGAATTTGCAGCTCCTGGGCAAAGCAATCAATCAATATTTGCGATCAAGGGATGCTTGTGGGTCTAGGCTCGATATCCTGAGAGCTTGGGTGGTCCAACCACAGAAGGAAGACTTTATATATAGGCTTTTACTTATCGAACTTCTGTCCACCGACCGATCATGGCTCTTTTAGATCTGCTCGCATCAAGTCAAGTCATCATTCCCATAAACCTGCTCTTACCATCCTCTCTGTGCCTGCTTGCTTCAAGGAAGAGCGATGGAATGGAATGGAACAAGACTTTTTGCAACATGAAGCACAGCCACCAACCACACGAGGTTCCAAACGTGAACACTGACCAGGTCTGTCCACATAACCAGGTCTGTCCGCGCCTCCCCAAACCCAGTCACCCACGCCTCGCCTCAAGATCTTTGCTCAAGGAGTCCTGCTGCACAATCTGTCGCACCTCTTCATGGGACTGCTCAGCTGCCTCTCGTGCCTAGCCAGACTCGAGTCTTTTGCGCGTCCGACAGTGATGGCACGTGGTATGTGTTCGAACCAAAGAAACACGCCATAGAAGCCATAGAACAGTACGTCCCATTCTTCCTCTTTGGACCTCTTTCCATCTCTTTCTTCGACTCAACACCGTCTTCGACTCAAAAAGGACCAATGGCACCTCCTTGGCCTGCCACTTCCTCTGCTGCAGCTCCTGGAGCTTCCGGCGCCATTCCAACTGCTCGTCCTGCTGTGCGATGCCCCGCCAGCTTTGCTGCGCCTGCAGGGCTTCCAGTTGCAACTGCCGAGACAGGACCGTCTCTTGTAGCTCCTGCAGAAGATTGGACCCGTGTGGTGGTCCAATTCTCGGCCCTGGGAAGGCTGGACGAAGCTTTTCTGCGGATCTTTTTGGAGAAAGAAACTCTTTCTGAAAACAACATGTCTCTGTAGAAGGGCCCATCTCATCCAAATCCAGGCTTGGTGGATAGAGGGGCAAGTCATGAGTGCGAACAGTTTGTTTCAATATCCGACTGATAATTGAAGCAAACACCGACCCAAACGTTTCGTTGTCTGTGATCTTGGGGTCGAAGTCTTTCAAGTTCGGAAGGCTGTCTGAGGGATAAAGCAGCGCTGTTCATCCTTTGGTTTTTAGTGAACGCTCGGGTGGAAGACTGACAAACACTGGGTCCAGGCCAGATTTGAGTGAGTACAATCAAACACACCTGCGAAACTTACTGTGCCATTGCCGAGATCATTCATATCTAGTGATTTGATAGATGCGGCCTGGTCACTTGATCACATAAAAGTTGCATGCATACCCCTTCTACGAATGGAATGTCCATCCCTTTTGCAACATGTTGCGTAAAGGTGGGTGTTAGCATCTCACTTTGACAGCCCAAGTCTCAAATGCACGACCAAAGGGGCTCAACTTAAAGGGCCCAGCAACCAATAGATCTGACCGTCTTTGAGTCGTTCAATCACATCCATGTCATACTAACTCTTGACACTTATTATCCCGGTGCAACACCTCGATTAGACACCGGTGCTTAACTATTACCGTAAGAACCCCTGATGTGTGTCCACACTGTTTGGGGAATTACGGGAATTAAAGAACACATCATTTGGATTGTAGCACACCTCATCATATGGGGGGCATGATTCATCAAAATTCTACCTTAGGCCCTTCTTCACCTTCCACGAACCCCGGGTGGCTCCGCCATGAGCTGCTGTTCCGCATGAAGCTCAGCTCCCAGCACCATGCTGCCAGCCTCCTCCTCCTGTGCCTCGTGCCGCAGGCGTGCGGCAGCGGCCTGGGGGCTCGGCTGGATCAACTGGGAAGCTTTGATGGCTCGAAAAGTCGGGCAGGTATTGAAGAAGTGAAGGGATCGCTGATGTTTCCGTCTGGTTTGCTGCCTGCCAGTCATAGCATGTTTTAAACAAAATGTTTGAAAGCCGCACGAAATCAACTTTTGGTTTCTGAACTCACGGCCACAGGCAACTTTTGCAAAGAGCCCTTGATGAGGTCTTTCAATTATCCCGGCAAGAGACCCACGTGTGAGGTCTATAAGCAGAAAGTCTAGAGATCTAGACGCATTGGGGTCCAGAGAGGTGATGGTGGTGATGAAGGTGGGGATCGTGGTGACGGTGGCGGTGGTGGTGAGTGAGTGAGTGAGTGAGTGAATGGGACACAGAGAGAGAGAGAGTGAGAGTGAGAGTGAGAGAGAGAGAGTGAGTGAGTGAGAGTG
>CAXAMN010021002.1:0-59821 GCA_963970005.1 Durusdinium trenchii | reverse complement strand
TACCGGTGGCCGAAAGCATGGCACGGTAAGTATAAAGATCCTGTCATTCCGCTCGTACTTGCTCTCTATGGTCACCCAGACTCAGGCGGGTTCTGGGAGAGGCAATGCGAGGATTGTCTCGCAAAGGTCGGCTTCAAGGCCGTGCACCCTGAGTGCTGGCCATCGATCGTTTGGCATGACAAATTGTTCCTCTTGTTAGCGGTCTATGTAGATGACTTCAAAATGGCCGGACCTGCGTCCAACCATGCAGAAGGGTGGAAGCTCATTGGCACCCACATCGATATGGATACTCCAGAAGATGTGGGGAGATACTTGGGCTGTGATCATGTTGTCACACATGGCATCAAGCTGTCCACTGACCATCACCCATTCGCGCATGTTTTCGACCACAAGCTCGAAGATCCTTCTAGTAAGCCAGCGGCTCCCGCGCGCCAAGAAGGGATGGAACATAAACAAGCGTGAAATGTTTCCGTTGGAACTGTTCAGCTAACCATGCAAGGTTCAGTCGTTGCGTCTTGTCTGCATGCCGGAAGGCGGGTGACCTGCCTGATTCAAGGATTCTAATGGTCGCCCGATTGTCTTCCAGAAACACGATTTCGAAAGCTCCTTTACCTATGAGGTATATATCCATGGAACCTTCCCGACCTTGACCAACGTAACATGAGTCAGTGAGTGCGTTCCTAATTTCTCGTGATTCAACACCATAATCGATTTCGTTCGGGCCAGGCACTCGGAAAATAGTCATACCCGTCCATTCCCCTTTCATGACTCTCTGTCCTTCCCTGCTGGACCAATCCCAGCTCACGTCTGCATCAAAGGTGCCATCCTTGAATTGTGCAATCGTGATCCTTTGGGCTGACAGGAACTTATGATCGACTGGGCAGTCGTCACAGTCTCTTGGGTCAAATAGGGTGTGTCTGGGTTCAACATGTCTCCTAATCACCTGATCTTTCAGTGGATCAAACTCCCAAACATCGATTTTCGCGTTCCGGGCACGTGTCCCCACGGCCGAGCTTGGCACATTGGCGTTTGTGACTCCCCCCGCCTGCCGTATGACTTGCCAAAGACAGGAGGAAGGTAAACCAACTGTGCGAATCGACAGGTTAGCGGCAATTACTTCCGCTTCCGTCGAGCTCATGGCGGTGGCCGTCTGCTTTTTCGAAAACGCAGTAAGGGGAAAATAGGTGTTTAGACCTACCATGGCCAGAATGCAACCTGAAGTTGAACGACTATCATGCTCTCCGGCATGGTCACTGTCGGCAAACAACCACAGTTTGCAATGTTGGGGGTCATCTCCGATGAAACCTGACTGCGCGACGTCGATCGTGGAGTAGATATAGCACATGAGCCTATGCAGTGCAACATCACACTCTTTTGACCACTTGGTGACACGGCTGGCAAGACCTTGAGTCGCTCTGAGCAAATCAAGACGTGCCATGCGTGCTGCGAACAACACTTTCATGAGGACTCTACTCGCGATGGCCTGGAGTTCCCCCCCGGCGTTCTGCCTCATCACCTATGGGTCTAGCAATCTTATCGTCGTGAAACGGAGTGTTGACTGTCTTTAACTTCACGGGTTGATCGACGAGACTCTCATACTTCTCGAGGCATTGCCTCAGAAAGCCGCGCATGTCGTATTCGACCCGTGTCACAGGCTTGTTCATACAACTCTGATCATCTTCAAGTTGATCCAAAAATGTGAATCCTTGGGCACGCGCGGCCTTCTTGGCCTGACTCTTGTCCCTCATCTTTTTGACGGCTGCAACAGCCATCTTGGGGTCGGAAATGCACCTGTCCATGAAGAAGGTCTCCCCTGTCCACCAAAAGGGCAATCCCTGTTGCCGGTCAACCTTGATGTCGTGCCAAACACACGCGGTACCCCCCGTGTCTTTGGCAGCGGATCCCTCCGTGCATGGGACATATTCCGTGTACCTTAGATCTCCAGGATCAAACAACCCTTCAACGCCAGCAGGCCTGATTTCAAAGCGCCTTCGGGGTTGAACGTGGTGATGCACAAAGGTACCATGCTCAGGGAAATGAGTCCAATAATCCTGTGTTCAAGCAGCGGACATTTTCACCAAACCATTCACCAGTACCGAGAAGTGGAATCAACTACTTAAGTTGCTGGGATTGCATGCCGCTTCGTCCATACCGGCAGGTGCGCCCAAGACCAATGCACCTCACCCGGGGGGACCCGTGGCCGCTGCAACGCCTGGACCTCACAATCGAGTACTGCTTGAAGTGTGTTGCAGTCCTGAATCTAAACTTGGTGATGTATCTCGCAAGTCCACGTCAGGCTGCTTGGTGATTCGTGTCACCAAAGATGATGATGTCCTTGACCCACAAACGCGAAAACGTATTGTCAGACAAGTTTTGTCCAGTATCCGTGAGCTTCCCAAAGGACGACGCTTGCTCGTGTGGGCAAGTTTGCCTTGTACAGGTGGTACTCCATGGATTCACGTGAACAAAACAATACCATCAGCAGCAATCAAGGTCGATGAACATCAACGCGAGTTTAGGAAACTATGGAACGCATTAATTGACCTTGTCAATTCGCTTCGTGCAGCTGATCCGTTTATCGCCATTGAATGGCCTAAGAATTGCGTGTACTGGAAACTCGAATATGTTCTGTCATTCTGTCAGCGTCATTCGATGAGTCAGGTCACGTTTGACGGATGCATGATTGGTGTTGTTGATGTACACGGTGTCCCAATTAGGAAGCCTTGGAAAATATGTACCAATTTAGAGCCTATTCTTAAATCATTTGAAAGCAAGCAATGCAGTGAAGATCATGAGCACGCTGAGGGTCGTGGTGAGTCATTGAAACGCACGGAAACTTACACTTTCCAGATGACGGATATGATTCACCGAGCCTTTGGCGTTGCCGTGACCAATTAACTCAAGCTCGTGCCCGGGGACGGACTGCCTACTTCGTTTGTGCCTTCCTTTCCTGATTCGCATCATGACTATGCCTTTCTTTGGATATGAGACGGATGCCGTGGACTTCTTCCTCAATCATCCTGGGATGTACGTGGCTCCATCTTCGCAACCCACTGAGGCAGGAAATGACGGGAACTGGAAAGATCTGTTGAAGCGCACGGCCATTCTTGCCCACCTTGTCGAGTCGATGCATGACGGACGTGCCCACTTGGATGCAATCTACGGGGCTGATCCTTTTGACGCCTGTGCTAAGTCACTTGGCCGCATCGACAAAGCTCATCGCGAGTTCTTGGAATGCAATCCGGCTCGCTTGATGACGCAGCTACCTTGCCCGGGGGGACCCGTGGTCGATTTCATTTTTGCCGGCGACTCGTCAATGGCACTTGTGGATGAAACTGTGGATTCTGAAGGCAAGACCACGCGCGTCAAGCGCAACGTGGGCGAATACCTGAAGGAGGCAGGACCGTCACTCCTGACGGATCGCGCAGGTAGTGTTCAATACAGCCTGCATTGGGGCCGTGGCCTCGAAGCGATCATTGACGGAATAGAGGCTTGTCTTGACAACGGAAAGCGTCGCACACCGGGAGGTGTTGCCCCAGCGGTCATCGTGGTATCATATGCCGGCAATGATGTCTACGGCAACCACGGATTCGTGGGCAACCCTTGGGTTGACACAAACGTGCTCCACCGGAATCCTGCCAAGCAGAGAGCAGCCTATGAATGGCAAGCAGAGCTGGCACAAAAACACGCCCAGCAGATGAGGCGTTTGGCGGACTTGAGGCAGAGGAAAGATGTGGCAGCTCTGATCGTCATCTGCTACTGCGACTCGCAGAGTTATGGACTGCCGGAAGAATTCGCCCGTCAAATGTGCCAGTCAGCGGATGTCTTCACTCGCCTTGGCGTCACGAATGTGACAGGCACCACCCTGGTTCGCTCGTGTCAGAGGTATGACAACTTCCACTGCCACAACACCGAAGAGAACCGGGCGATGTTTGTGAAGTTCTACGCTAACGTTGCTTTGTTTGCCTACCACTACTGGGTGCTCGCTGGCGTTGATGTTTTACGCAAAGATGCGAACCTCTTCGCGAAACCTCGTGGGGAGAAAACCAACCGCCAGTACATGCTTGAGCACATCTGGAAGCGGCGCATTGACTCCGGATACCTTTTCTTGGGTGACTTCGACGAGCACGATGAAATTGTCCCGGGACAGAAAAGGCAAACTGCCATTGACCAAAAGAATGGCTGGCTCCTGACGGTCTCTGAGACTGATGAGGTCGCTCACATGGATGATCTCGGGGACCCCGTCTATGCGACTAAGGAGCAGATTGCAGCTGCCAAGCTCTTGCCATTCAATCAGCGACTATACAATATGCCACGGGGAACCGTTGGTCCGGATGTCTATGACGAGGGTCAGGATGCGCAAGTCGCGGCTGAACCGTCGACGGCTGATCAGAAAATGCCGGATGCAAGTGTGCCGGAAGTCATTGAGATTGACGACACCTTTGCGCCCAGCGCTGATTCGCCTCCGGGGACGGAAGGTCGAGATGCAAACAACCAGGCTCCCGTGAGCACTCCGGGCATGGAGTTCGTGTCTGTCACCGCTGATATGCCTAAGCACGGTGACACCGAGGTGGACCCTGTTACTATCACGGAAGAAGAGGAGCTTCATGTATCCAATGAACCCATTGCGGATGAAAACTATGTCAATGAACTTCTCAAGGATCACCTTGACTCCGCCATCAAACAGGGCTTTGAAAACAAAGATCAGCCGGATGATGACTCAGATGAGGAGATTGTTTTCAAGGAACCGATTCTTACATCCATGCATGCCGATTCATGTCAGGTCGCCGGAGTAACCTACCAGTTGAGGAAGAAGGAGGATGAAAGTGATGTAATTCGTATCTACATGGCAGAAGAAGACATCCCTCAGCTCACTGGTGAAGCACTCAGGAAGTTCCGTGAGGTTACAACTCTGGGGAACGAGCCCGACCTGGCCAACAAGGCACCACAACCGAGGATCCCAAAGGCGAAGGCATCAGGTGAGCCGGGGGCACCAAAAGTGCCAAGCGAGACTGTAAAGTCAAAGACAAAACCGGCATCACCGAAGGCAAAAGCACGCCCGGCGGGAGCTGAGGCCGATGTTGAGATGAAGCCAACTCAGCCCAAAGTACCAAAACGCCCGGCGGGAGCTGTGGCCTCGGATTCGACCCCGACAGCAAAACCAGCTGTCAAAGCCAAGGCCATGCCTCGGGCACCACCGGTGCCTCCCGTTTCGTCGCCTCTTGGGGAAAACGAAGTTGTGGCATTGCAGTCAAGATCGGTTCCAGGTGCTGCCAATTTGGCGAATCTGAACTCGAAACAAGTCTGGATTTCCCGACGCGTCTCGGGCTTGCTCCGAGGCTGGGAGCATAGTAAACAATCCTGGCACAAGGTGCAGCCTCCGAGCTTCGACGCTGGGCTGTGGATGGATTTTGGCAAGGTGTACTCGTTCATCAAGCGGAAGTACGATGTCAACCTTACCAACGATGATCTGCTGACGGTCATTACATCCAATCACAGATTCATGCTCGAGGTGAGGATTGCGCCAAAGGGGACTTTGGTCGGTGGAAAATACCAATATACACCTCTCCGGATCAAAGCGATTCAGAACCATAATGAATGGTCAAGCAACAACGTGCAGGACGCACTTCCTGAGCATGAACGCTTTGTCACTCTCGACGAGGAGTATACTTCGGTGGAATACCAGGCCGGCAAATTCCCTCGGGTTCCGCGAGGTGCGCTGGGAAAGGTGAAGGAGGTGGCCCCCACCATCCTCTATCACTACACGCACCGGGCAGCACTGGTTGAGATCATCAACATGGGATTGATTCCAGGCGGCAATCGAACTGGAGCCAGATTCACATTCTTGACGAAGGAAGATCCGTGGACAACTTCGGGCACTGATTATGCAGCGATGGCGGCGACTCGCCCCATCTGCGTTGCCTTGGATCTCCAAATGATGATGTTGAACGGGCACCGGCTCATAGAGACAACTGCTGGTACAATCCTATGCCCTGACTGGCTGGCAAACCGGAACGTGATTTACGTGTATGACATGGAATCCCGATGCTACGCCTTCGCGAACCATGTCTACGCACACTATCGCGGCATCATTACCGGTGAAACCAAAGCCTTCAATTCAGCACGCACTGGGGGACCAGTTGCCGATGACGATGAAATGGTGAAAAGCCCACTGGAAAAGTACACCTACCAGGTCCTTGGTGACTATGAGAGATGGTGCGGTAAGGTGGACACCTTTTCCCCATTCGTGTACGGTGAACTGTTTGAACGCCCAGGCGTGAAAGACCAAATGGTATCAGGAAAGCAGAATCCTGATTTAGAAACATACGAGGTCACGTATGTCGTTCGCAGGCCCAATTTCAACGCCTACAAGAATCAAGTGTCACCCAAAGAGATGCTGCCCAACTACAACCGACCACGGTTTGATTGGCGCAAGATCCACCCTGAAGCCGAGGGGTATGGCAACACTCGATGGATGGTCGTTGAGGGCATTCAGATGCCAGAAGATCAATGCCCGACGTGCACGCATACCTACACCCATGGCATGATGTCCTGCATCACATGCGGCACCTTCCTCAACAATGCCTCGGATCTGTGTAAAGCTGCTCAGCTCATTCGGATCGAGGAAATTGCATCCGATCTCGGTATCGAAGTCACAATGGACATGGTACCTGAGGACAGGCTGCAAGGAACAGGTGTGAGGAGGACGCCGGCGGGGACGCCTGGCCATGAAGTTCAACGTGCTTCTCGTTCGGGCATCAACATCTTGAAAGCGAACGCCAAAAGCCATGTCCAGAAGGCGGAGAAAATGTCCATGACAGTATCGCAGCGACAGCTGACTGACGCTTTCTACGCGTTCAATTGTGCGGCCCAGGACCTCTCTCCAATCTGCATTCAATTCCTGGAACGCCTATCAGATGCCGTCATCCCTGACCCTCCGAGGACAAGGGAAATGATTGCTCGAGGCGTCGGTCATCGATATGCTGGAAAAGTCATCTTCATGAACGAACCGGCAAAAGGGAATGATGCTGACCTGAGCGAGGACTTCTTCATTTATTGGAAGAACAGGCTGCACCGACCTGAGACTTTCGCTGCGGACTATTGTCAAGGTACAAAACGACCCGCAATCTTGGGTTTTGGAGGTGAGTGGCGAAGTGAGAAGACAGACCCTGATGACGTCTTGGATGAACTCCTGGAATTCGTGATGGGCGATGCTCAATTTGTACCTGGCTTGGATATCAACCTTGTGAAAGAAACAAGGGCACTTGTGATTCCCAAGGCCAAGGCCGCACCAGGTCCAGGTGAGAGTCTGGCAAGAGCTACACGTACTCAAGCCGAGACATCAGAGCATCGCTGGCGAGGAGCTGCCGGAAGTGATCAATACCATGATTGGCAGCAGTCATCCTCATCGTCTTCCTGGTGGTCCTCATCCAACCGCAACTGGTGGCAAGATGATCGCGGTCGTGGCAGTGACTGGCGAGGACATGACTGGTGGAGTCAGCGCAGGTGGTGAACACGACGCACAGCGGGAGCTGTTGCCTGTGGAGAAGAGAATGAAATCTACGGGTGACTCGGCTGTCTTTGTGCACTGTGTTTTTCCCTCAACGCACCGCGGGAGCGGTTGCCTGGATGACCGTTTCTGTGATGCACCGGGGGACCGGATGCCTGAAACCAGCAGCTAATTCGTTTGAGTTCAGGTCGATGAACTTGGCTCTCAATCCTTGCAATGAAGAGCGCACATCTTTTGCTGTGTTTTGTCGCCACGCGGGAGCGTGTGCCTTGATGGCTTTGTTCCTGCTTTCTAAAAGGTTGGCATTGCACTCCCAGTTCCGCTGCGCAAAAGAGATTATCTTTGTGAGCTTGCTTTGAACTTTCATGCATGAATCAGTTGAGACATGTTCAACCCTAGCATCAAAGCATGACAGTGCATTATGTTGTCCGTCCTTGAGGTCAACCATCCTCTCCATCTCAAGGCACGTTCCGGTTCGATGCTTCGCACGTACCGGGGGACCGGATACCTTCGTAGGTCCTTAATTAGTGCACTGTACATAACTTCACTCCTCCCATTTTCGTTCAGCGGGGGGTGTTGTTTCACGCTAGGATGTCAAATACATGTCTCACTTACCCATTTTGGCTCAAGGAAAACCAGGTGCGACTTGTTGGTAGTTCTCGGTCGTTTACCTGTAACTACACTGCAGGCACTGACGCCCCGTCACTTCTATATACCCAACTGGTGTGGGCTTGAGGCGCCTGTTCCAGTCGATAATTTTTCACTTGTCTAGGACTCGACAGTTGCAAAATTCGACGGAGAGACGGACGATCCACAAAGGTCTGTATGACCACATGAGGCAGGAGCTGGCAAGATCGCTGCGGCACCAACAACAACGGCGCAAACTCAACTAATTGATTTCTGGCCAGGAAAGCCCTGTATGTCAACTCTTCGTCATGTGGCAGAAGGGGTTCAAGGAGGTTGAGCACGTCAATTGCTGTGGTCAGTTGGTTGGGCTCCACCCTCAGCAAGACATCCCTCACCTGGCTAACTTCTCCACTAACGACATGTAGAGCTTGCGTCATTTCCTGTGGCGTTCGCTGAAGCACGGCATTTAACTGCCCCAAAGCAACATTGATGCCGAAGAGAAGCACAGCATGTCTTTCCGAAACACCGGCAGCAGGGAATTGCCTACTAGAGTCGGAGAAGACATCCCACCTAGAACGACCATCCGGCAGCGAGGACCGCCGGCTCAGACTACCGTTCGGCTCCCTGGTGTTGGGCAGTGGAATCTCCAACTCAATCTCAGGTATAATACGGATGCGACGTACGGCGCCAGCCTGCGTCTCGATTTCCTGCCCACGGAAGACTCGCTGTCCGTTGAAACTATGGTCAAATGGGACCAGCAACACCGCATATTGGTTCAACCAGTCAAGGATATCGGCAATCCTTACGAAACGGTAGACCATGCAAATATAATATTCAGCCGGCTGTTCACTAACAATCTGGACCAAAATAGGAACCAGATATGGCTCAATCCTGTCAACAACGAGGATCGTCGGCGTGTCTTGAAGTACTTCACCGATAGGGGGGAAGGCGCGAGCTTGATTCGGATCAAAACGAAAGGTGTGTTGCTCGCACCAATCGATGAAGAAACACAGCTGACGGTTGCTATCCAACAGCCACCGAGGGCACAGGGCTCCAATGGCACTTGTTGTGGTCTCCTGCAGAAACACAATATGCACCAAAAGCTCCTGCGCAAATTGCCTCCTAACCCTAGTCAATAAACGCCGAACAGCAGCCCAAGTTAACACCCGATCAAAGACTCCATTGTGATCCTCCAATGCTCCAAAAGAATCTCGGGCTGGCCTAGAGAGCTCACATCCTGCATCCTAGACGTGAGCGTAGAAGGAGGACTAATATCGTTGCCTTGTACAATTGGATCCGATCTGGTCTCTCGTTGCATCAGACTATTCAGGTCAGATTCATCGGCGTGCAAAAGGACTTCCTGAATCTGCCGGACAACACGCCTATGCTGACTTGTACCTTCTCGGTGCAATTGGTCTGCAACATGGCGTGAAAGAGATAGCAACCGATCCGCCGGCGTACTGCCTTCACAGACCTCAGTAAGGACATTCTGTACGGACAACCTCACAAGAGAAGCTGTGGGCAATAGAATGCGGTCATCATCATGGAAGTCATTTCTACATCTACCATTTGTAAACGTGACAGTGCAGGTATGAAAGGCATTGCACCAATGGAGTAGCCCTACAATTTGAAATACAGTTCGTACAGTGCACGGTTCAGTACAGTGAATTGCTCTGCGAACCATGGGCGGCAGCATCACATGTTCTACTACCAGAACCAATGGGGCTAAATAATGTCGATCAAAAGGAACAAGTACTCGCAACGCAGTCTCGCCCAAGTACTCTACAGCCCCTGCAACTCCAGGTACGACAGTGTAAAGCATTGCATGAGTCAATCTGGTACCTGCCAGAAGACGGACAATTTGTTTGCTCCATGAATAGTAAGGCTGCAGCCCCCAAGAAAACGGAGTTCCAATTTCTTGGTTATAAGTTGTGGTCTTGGAATGTCCACCCACTGAGCGTAAGCTGCCCCGAGACCACTCCTTGTTCTTGGAAGTATGCAGCAACCAAATCGATGCCAGCATTCCATGACCTATGTAGATCCCAGGGCTGCAATGCAAGAGGTGGAATCCAAAGACTTCGATGCTGAGAGCAAAAACGATGATACTGCCAAGAGTAGGGAGATTGGCCATCGTCAATGTCAACACTAGCCCCAACTTGCATGAAAGCAGAGACGTCCTCTTCGATCACCATGGCTGCTATCAGAGGTTGCAGTGTTTTCCTCTTGCGCCCAGTGTTCCACACTGACTGTCTCATCATACTGGGGACTACCTCCATCTGAGGCAATTGCTCTGCTGCCACATGCATTTATATGGTTGTTACTCTCGACCTGAACGGCTTCGAAAGCTTGCAAGAAAGCTGCGGGGGGGGATATGACAAGTTCAAAAATGGCCGCGCCAGGACGAGTCATGGAAAAGAATACACCTAACTCTCAAGCGCAAAGAGCAATATTAAGGAGAGCCTTGTCAGAGAGACTGGTCATGTATGATGCGTCCTAGATAGTCTACCCAAACTCTGAAAGCGGAGAACTGAATCGATTCCGAAAGTCTTGCCCATATAGCTGGTGATACTCTTTTTCGTTGACATGCAACCACTATATGAAAATTTCTTCAGACATATCTGATCATCACTCTATAAACCCATGCTTCGCATAGGTCTAACTCCATCGCAGTTACTTCAGACATATCTGATTGTAACTCTACAAACACATGCTTTGCGTAGTGTGAACTGTTTGACTTTCAAGTTGCGGAAAGTTGCTCCCTTTCGTCAGGCGTCAAATGCTTCGAAATTGTTTCGTTCAAATGCCACCCTAAATACTCGCTCGATCCATCTCGAAAAACTCAAAAGCTGTGAGCCGAAACGTGTCTCAACCCCACAGCATGCAATGCTAGATATCCACTCCACCCAAATCTCATACTTGATTTCAATCAAAAACAGAAAAAAACTACGCTGTGACATGCCACAGCAAAAGCACAAGTACAACAGATTTCATTTTTTAGTCATCAGGTCACTGGCTGCTCTACAGTTGGCTGATCTAAAGTCGCTTCAGACATTTCTGGTTGCAACCACAAACCAACACACGCAACGGCAGCGCTGAATCTACCAATCGTAGCCACTCCAGACATTTCTGATCGTGGCCGCGGCACTTTACTCTACAAAGAAACTTCGAAGCTTTCCGATACTTCTCTTTCTCTATGTTTCTCCAAACTTGTATATCCATGCGGATATCCATTGCCACCTGACATGACGCAAAGCAGTCACCGTAGCACACAATCGTTCAACCTCTTCCTCGGTCATAGAAAACTCCGTCCACTTCAAAGAAACACTGAAGTTTTGACTGCTTTCATATGCTGCCGCTCTCTCATGGAGATACTTCTGCAGGCCTTCTTTCACAGGTTCTAAATGACATGCTTGCAAGCGGTAAGCATCTTCAGTCTGCAGAAAGAAATCTGACTTCAAGCACTCTCCGAGTTGGTACACACGAATGGCAGTGGCAAAAGCAGTCGCCCCTTGAAGTGTCGATTGCTGCAAAAGCGTGGGCTCCGATGACCGAATGCGTTCCAGGGGCAAAGAATGATGAATAAGACGTAGGAGGTCCTCAGCGACTGTCATAAACGGCAGAATGTAACAAATAACCTAAGTCATTGTAAAATAGATCCTCACGGACAAACGTCGAAAATATCTAACGATCCAAGTAAGAAAAGCAGCTCAGAGGACAGGCAAAAAATTAATGCTACGAGCTTCAGTAACTACTTTGAAGATGCGCGGATCACGTACGTGTTCGGCTTTCTGTCTTTTCGCGCTCCGAATGCTCTTGACTTTGGCCTGAGCGGTGAATTGATTTGCGCCAGATGCCCATTGTTGTTCAGCATTGTTCGGCTGTGGTCCTCTGGACGTTTGATCGCTGGTTTAGCTAGCCTTCTAGCTTTAGACAAGAAGCCAGGCTGTCCAGGCACAACGCGAAACATATTCATCACTTCCGCAAAACTGTCCCGCATCAAGTGCTCTGCCAGACATCTAAAGTCCATGTCGTCAAAGTCAACGTGACGAATTCCTGACAAACCTCGACCAGGTGTCTCTGAGAATGTTATCCCAGAACACTTTTGTCATGAGTGATGAAAGATGCAAACATTGAGCTATGTCCAGAATTCCTCTGTCTCGAGCACCCAAATCAACAGCTCCCTGCCAATTATGTTGCAAGCATCGGAACACCGAGCTGTCATTCTGTAGCTTCAAGACTTCCAGCGGCGCCGCCATGATTTCCAAGTTCCACTGATGCGGCCTATCTTGGCACGGGGTACATCTACACAAACAACGATGCATTTGTGGATCTGGTCCGTTCTCTTCAATCATGATGTCGCACACAATCAAAGGCGATCGTTCCAAGAGCTTTTTGCAAATCGTTTCTCCCCAAACATCTTGCGCTCGAGGGACTTCAGCAGCGTGATCACGAGAACTCTGCGCGCACCTGCAGAAAATTCTGAGGCATGAGCCTGAGAACTGAAGCAGTCGCTGTTGAAGGTCTCGGCAACTTGTCCTCTGTAAAAGGAAATGGACATCTCTATTGCCGTGACGCACTCGGTGGTACCACTTCGATAGCCTTTATAGCCTCCACTAATCAAAACCACCACCGATCCTTCTCCGATGGACACCTGCTCTTCGCAGAAGATAACAGACCAAAATTTGAATGCAGGATCATAAACGGTTACTACCAACAAAGACAAAAAGAAGAATTCAAAACGCTCCCACAAGTAAAATTGTTGTTAACTGCGACTAGGTACTCCCACGTTTCTTGCTTCATGGTGTTGGACGAGAATGTCCCGTGGATCACATCGCGCAGTTGCGACAAGATATCAGACCATCCACTTTCCTCAAGCATAGCTTTGTTCGACGTCATGAGGCTTCGCATATTTCCGAGGTATGTGTTCATCAGCTTTGAAGCCGTGCCGCCCTTGTTCTGTTTGGTGAAAGGACGCAAACCGTCCAAATCAATCATAACAGTCCGCCGTGTAGAACAATCAGCTTGGAAAACCACACCGACATTGTCGAGTTTGACACCACATGGAATGACATTCAAGACCAGGCAGGAGTAGACGAGATCTAAAGTCTCGACGATAAATTCTACATACCCGTGCCAAGCCTGTGGCGTGCATTCATCGCTCCAATCCCTCAAAGAAAATTTGTCTCCGGCCAGAAACACCTTTTCAACAATTGTTACTGCAGCGCTGCCATTCTGTAAGTCACAAGATCCGCTCAGAATGGACCCATCAAAAGCATTCAGAAAAGTCATTCCAAAATATGATGGAAAGTGTGCATGTAGCTCGGGATGTTTCTTCCATATCTCCATTTCCGAACTAGCTGATTCAGGCCAACATTTCAAGTTGTGCTCTGCTCGCATCAACTTCAAACACAAAGGTAGCTGTTCACATAGAAGCGCTGCTTTGTTCTGACCGCTGCCTGCTGCAAACACTTCGTCAACAGCCGCAAATTATATCCGAACATGTCCTCTTTCAATTGTTTGTCTCTTTTTCACCCATCTCACTGAGTCAATTTGCAGTCCCAAAGACTCCAAACGAAAAGACTTCAGCCTCTGCAGCAATTCCATTGGTTAAACGTTCACTGGCATTAATGAAATATTAGTTACCTGATGGTCTCTCCACAAGCTATCCAACCTCTCAGACATATCTGGTGAAGCTGGGATAGAGCAGAGAACCAAACAAACTTTCACTGTATCGAGACCATTACAAAGACATAACGCAATTGTCCTTGTCCCTGGAACAAGCATCCAACAATTTCACTGTATCCATACCATTACAAAAGCATCACCACAGTGTCTGTTTAACTGGAGCCAAAAAATTGCAAGGAATGTCGACGCAAACGTATCAATGTTCATCCACAAAAATGCTGAATCAACTTCTGATTCACTGTTTCACATGACTATCAAACCCCTCCTCCAAAATATACAATGTTACTTCCAAACACATACTGCATCAACGGCTACTTCACAGGACTGGCAGAATCCTTCTTGCCAAAGATTTAAAGTGCCTTTTGCCCGTTCAAGTTTCAAGCGTTGCAAGCAACGTTGCTCAGCGTACGAACCATTCGCAAAAACGCAAAAACAAACATGCCAGAACGCACGTTTCGTACGAGAAAATGCAAAAACGCAGAAGCCAACCTTGCACGACGAGCGTGCCGTACGAGACATTTGCAAAACCGCAGAAGCAAACCGCCCAAAACGAGCATTTCGTGCGAGACATTCGCAAAAACGCAGAAGCAAACCTCCCAAAACGAACGTTTCGCGCGACAACAAACAGAAGCAAACCTGCCAAAACGAGCGTTTCGTACAGAAGCCAACCTCCCAAAACGAGCGTTTCGTACCAGACATTCGCAAAAAACAGAAGTAAACCTCCCAAAACGAGCGTTTCGTACGAGACATTCGCAAAACGCAGAAGTTAGCAATCTAGACACCCTCACAATCTAGAGACCCTCACAATCGGGAGAATCTAGACTTAGACACCCTCACAGTTGACCGACTCTTAGCCTACCCCTCCTTTTCGCTGCGAAAAGGAGGTGTAGTTTCCGGCGGCGCCACGAGGAGGTGGTCGGTCGTCGCCCCCCGTTGCCCACACTAGAAGCAATCCTATCACACGATACCGCCAATCATCCCGCTCACCAGCGACACGCCGCATTTACGCCAGCATGTTTCGCGCTCCCCAGTGGCACGGCGCCACGCAAACGCACTCTCCACCAAGGCCGCGCAAATCCGCATGGCACTGCGACATCACGGACGTAATTCGCGGCACGGTCTGCCCACACACTAGAAGCAATCCTATCACACGATACCGCCAATCGTCCCGCTCACCAGCGACACGCCGCGTTTACGCCAGCATGTTTCGCGCTCCCCAGTGGCACGGCGCCGCGCAAACGCACTTTCCACCAGAAGCAATCATATCACACTAGAAGCAAGCACTTCTGAGTCCAGCTCCGCAACGCTGTTTCCCGCACTACACTTGTGCTACAAACTGGCCACTTCTTCTGAGTCCAGCTTCGAAAGGCCCTTTTCCCGTTCTACACTTGTACTACAAACTGGCCACTTCTGAGTCCAGCTCCAAAAAGCTCTTTCCCGTACTACATTTGGACTACAAACTGGCCAGGTCTGAGTCCAGCTCCTTCCCGTACTACATTTAGACTAACTGGCCACTTCTGAGCCCAGCTCCAAAAAGCTCTTTCCCGTACTACATTTGTACTACAAACTGGCCAGGTCTGAGCCCAGCTCCAAAGAGCTCTTTCCCGTACTACATGTAGACTAACTGGCCACTTCTGAGTCCAGCTCCGAAAAGCTCTTTCCCGTACTACATTTGTACTACAAACTGGCCAGGTCTGAGTCGAGCTCCAAAACGCGCGTTTCATACGAGCCTTCCTCCAAAAGTGAAGCGCGACTGCGCATCCGACACGCACGATCTCCGCAGAGGGTTGCGCACGCCCCGGCTCAATCGTAGTTTCGTTTAGGTTTCGCGCGTCCGACGCGCACGATCCCCGCAGAGGGTTGCGCACGCAGAGGTCCGACGCGCACGATCTCCGCAGAGGGTTGCGCAATCGCAGTTTCGCGTAGGTTTCGCGCATCCGACACGCACGATCCCCGCAGAGGGTTGCACACTCCCCGGCAGTTTCGCCGTTTCGCCTCGGTTTCGCGCGTCCGACACGCAGGATCTCCGCAGAGGGTTGCGCACACACCGTCGTAATCGCAGTTTCGCCTACTTGGTGGTTCCTTCTTGGTTATGGAGCCTATAAATAAGTTACAGCAGTTACAGCGCATAGAAAACTTGTACGTTAGTTTACAAAACTTACAATCTGAGCATGTTGAAATTGCATTACTAAATTGTCTAAGTTATTTGTAAGTATAAATTTATATGTTTTGTAAGTAAAAGCAACTTTCAAAAAATTAGTGTTTGTTGTTTGCACAAATTCTTGGTATTTGCTTAACTGGTTTACGTTTGTTGTGTTTGGTGTGTTCGTGTGTCACCGCACTGGTATCTTTAGCTAAAAAAACACACTTCTAAACACGTGAGCGGCTCATGGAGCGCCCAAACACTTCTAAACAGAACTGAAAACATGTGTTTTGTTTAGTATTTTGTTACATCAGAAGGCGGCTCAGGGAGCCGCCCAAATCTTCCATTGACAAAGGCAGCCCTGACTCTTTTCCAGGCGAGTCTTTGAGCCGCCAAGCATTGGAAAACAATAGTGAATATATCCCAGGCTATATATTGCTATATGTGTTGGCGGGGCGGATCAGGGAGCCGCCAAACATCACAAGTAGAGATCCGATAATGCATTTCGTTTTCAAGTGCAAGCGCAGCCAGAGGTCTTCTCGCAAGTTCAGCCACCACATGGGAGATCGCCCAGCGTCCACAATGGGTACCAATTGCCTGTTTCCAGAAACTTTCTAGATGCGCAACCTGATCTGAAAATTGCTGCCCACAAATACTTTGACAATCGAAACTAAACCAAACCTTGGAGAAATGTGCCAAGTCATTTTGGTTGTTTGTGATTTTTCAAGAATTGCACACTGATTTATACATGGCTTATACATAATCTTACATAATTTTTACATTTTATACATTTTTTATACATCTATAAGTTGATATTTTTCAGTTTATACATGTATAAATTTGTTTTCCAGTTTATACATTATTTTCACATAGTCTACACATTATTTATACATTTCTCATACATTCAAGAAAGCAGAAAATGTTGAAGCTATATAGTGATAAACGCAATGAACAGTTGATGCATTTGTTTTGTATATTTGCACGCTACCTTTTTTGCTACGATGGCGGCTTATTGAGCTGCCCTTCAAGAAAGCAGACAATGTTGAAGCTATCGTGATGAACGCAATGAACCATGAATACACAAAGTTGTGGCTTTAACCTTTTGCCAGGATGGTGGCTCATCGAGTGGAACCATATCACAAACATTGCAAAGTTTTGTAGCTGCGTGATGGTTGCAAAGAAGTTCATAGAACGTTTTGTAAATGGGATATAGGTACCTACTGGATATTAAAAAATTGGGTAGTTTAGCTGCCCTATAGTTTTTACATATATACGAAGGCGGCTCAATGAGACGCCGCTGTATATGGGGAGTGCGTAAAACACAGGGGAACCAACAAGTTCTAACGTTTAAAGCGAATCAATGGTCCGCCAGCACTCTAGAAAAGCAGCTAAATAGAAAACGATCAAGGAAAGCAGCTAAATAGAAAACACAATGAAACTTCAAATCTTAAAGCAATATTGAAAAAGTATAGATTCTTGACATCAAAAAAGTTAAGTTTTCTAAGTTGTTTCTAAGATATTTTCAATGCTTTTGCAAGAACAACTTATACTAGATACTAATTTGCCTTAGTTTTGTAAATATACTATAAGTTGCATAAATTAACTTAAGAACTTACAGAACTTACCCAACTTAAAAGTAGGTTACAAATATGTTACAGCTAGGTTACAAATAGTTTATAAGTTCCATAACCAAGAAGGAACCACCAAGTAGGTTTCGCGCATCCGACACGCGCGATCCCCGCAGAGGGCTGCGCAGCGTCAAGTCTCCAAAACGAGCGTTTCGTACGAGACTTCCTCCAAAAGTGAAGCGCGACCGCGCATCCGACACGCACGATCTCCGCAGAGGGTTGCACACGCGCCGGCTCAATCGCAGTTTCGCCTAGGCTTCACGCATCCGACGCGCACGATCCCCGCAGGGTTGCGCGCGCAGAGGGTTGCACACACCCCGGCGCAATCGCAGTTTCGCAGTTTCGCGCATCCGACGCGCACGATCTCCGCAGATGGTTGACGTTCGTGATGGTCTGGCGGGCCTGCCCCCCGCCTTGAGAGAGAACGAATAAAGAGGAGAGATGTGAGATGTGAGAAGATGTCAGATGTGAGAAGATATGAGAAGATGTGAGATGTGAGAAGATGTGAGAAGATGTGATGTGAGAAGATGTGAGAAGATGTCAGATTTAAAGATCTTTTATATGTAGATCTATTTACACCTCCTTCTTTTTCAAAAATCCTTCGATCAGACGCTCTCGGGAAAAAACTGGCCACACTCACTGGCCGCGCCCCTGAACTCTGTTGGCTGGGCTCTGTGTCCGGGCTTTGTCCTCCTCTTTTCTTTGTCTTGGCCGCGGCCTGCATTCTGTGACTGGGCTGTGTGGTACGGCTCTGTGTCCGGGCCTTGTCCTCCTCTGGGCCTTGTTTTGGCCGCGCCCCTTAACTCTGTGGCTGGGCTTTGTGGCCCGGCTCTGTGTCCGGGCCTTGTCCCCTTGTCCTCCTGTTGTCCTTGTCTTGGTGTGTCCGGCCTTGCCCTCCTCTTCTCTTGGCCGCGCACCTGAACTGTGTGGCTTGGCTCTGTGTCACAGCTTTTGTCCTCCTCTAGCTCCTCTTGTCCTTTTCTTCTCCTCCTCTGGTCCTTCTCTTGGCCATGAACTTTGTGGCCAGGTTGTGTGGCCGGGTCTTGTCCTCCTTTTGTCCTTTGGCCGTGCCCGCCACCATGGACACACTGACTGGCCGCGCCCCTGAACTCTGTGGCCGGGCTCTGTGACTGGGTATTGCCCTCCTCTTGTCCTGCTCGTGTTTTGTCTTCTCTTATGGCCGAACAAGTAGCGATGTCGATGCCGACAAATATCATTGATAAAACAAGATCTTGCGGGGGGGGAAATGGAATGGTTTTTTGTTAATATTTACGAATCGTTTATGCAGGTATAATCATTCTCTTTCCCTCTTTCTCTCTTTCTCTTTCTGTTGGACATTTTGTGCATCCCACATGCCTTCACGACAGTACAGGCTTTTGAGAACCTGCCATACAGTGGCCCGGCCCAAGCGCCCTTTTAGAAAAGGGACCGCTGCGTTTGCTACCGCAAACATGGTAGCGGAGCTGATCAACGCGTCAGCGGAGCTGGTCAACGCATCAGCTCCACCTCCGCTGAGTCGCATGAAGCCATGTCGACCCTATCGCTTGCTGGGACTTCTCCACATAACGGTTTTGTCATGTTGCCTCCTGAACGAGTTCCGCCATCAAAGAAACATATTCATCATGTGCACAGCTCCAAAAAGAGTCTACATGAACACCCTGAATTCTTCTGCCCACTGGCAAGCTCATTTGTCAAAGATTCTTCGTGAGAAATTGAATGGAATAGAATTTACAGTGACATGCCATCTGTGTTCCATATGCATTTTGGCCAAGCCTTGATCATGTCAGTGTACGTTGATGACTTAACACTGTCAGGGGTAGCTTAAAGTCATGGTGAGTTCTGGCGTGCGCTAAGTGAATACGGCAACCTTGATCCTCCAACTGAGTTCGGTAGGGTGTTAGGTAGGAATCATCGCCTTGTTTGGGTGGATGTCAAGCAAGAAAGCTCTCGCTTTGGAATCGTCGGACTTTGCTAAGCAATGTGTCCAACTCTATAGCGATTTGGCGAGATCTCCCGGCCTGATGTAATGTTCATCATCGACCTTCTTGCAAAGCATATCACCACATGGTCTGTCACGACCGGAGAACTGCTTTCTTGATAGGTTACCTGCAGCTCACTCATGAGTATACAGTATGCACCCATCATGTCAATTCAAGATCTTCCAGAAATGCTAAGCGTTGCATTATTCTGCGACGCAGATTTTGCAGGAGACGTTCAAACCATGAGGTCCACGTCAGGTTATGTGTTGGCCTTGACTGGTCCATCAAGCTTCGCCTTGCTAAGCTGGGAAAGTAACAGACAGAGTGTTGCGTCGCGGGTGAATTCGTGTCCCTGTCCTGATCATTGTTCTCTGAAGCGCTGCCGGCTCTTCATGTTTGGCAGGAATCAACACCAGGGTCAATGTTGCGTCAACCTTTGAAGTGGTCAACAGCTCAGAAGACATCGACATCAGTCACATACGTCCTCACGAAGGGTCTGCCAAATCAGAAGTGGCCTGCCCCTTTGAAACTGCTGCAGTATGCCACATGCCTTCGTATAAGCCAGGTAAGGATTAAGTCATCTAAGATGCCACGATCGTGAACTTGCATAGCGTAAGCTTATTAGTCAGATGAATAAGCGTAGCTTGTAGTGCTTTGCCTACAGCGCCTTTGCCCGATGTTCGTTTGTACCGATAATGAAATTGTCAGGTCACAGGAGGTTTTCCCAAGAACCAACTGTCTCGTGACCTGGAATCCTAGCTGTGCAGCGAGCGCATTTCACCATGAGGGGGGGGCTTGAAAGAAGTTTTCCTGTGAATAGCGCCCCTCCCATTATGGTGAACACGGTTCATTTGCCACTATACTTTTGGCTCAAGATGGAAAAGGCCGCACGATGTTGAGGGTCTTGCGTTTTGTTGTGTCGCTTTTTGGGGTTGGTTGTTGCCACTTCAAGTCTCTCTCTCACCATCTCACAACTCTCTTTACTTTACCTCTTGTCATCGTAATGCGAGCGTACCCTACACCAGAGCAATTCTACACCTAAACGCTTTCGGGCCATCCGTCGTGTAGCTTTTTGTGCTTAATACTCTGTTGTCGTGGTTTGGCAGGCCACTTAGTTTTGTGGCGATGGGCCCGTTTGGCTGACATTTTTGGAGCCTCCCGCCTGTAGCCACTATAGTCACTTTAGTGCAACTGTTGGCGCAGTTTTGTGAGATGGCGGAAACCCGACGGGTGCGACACCGTCGAATGATTGTGCTCTGGATGGGTGTTCTTGTGGCAGCGCTAGCCACCCGGAACCGCGGATCCAGTACCAAGCCTGCTTTCTCCCGTTTGACACAGACACCTGGTGGCACTCCCTACGAGAAGCTGTGGGAGAATGGTGTTAGGTCGTTAGGGGAATATGACCGTGAATCACGCACTCTATTTTGCGGTTCCTATGCCACCAAGGGGATGACAGCTCCAGCCAACTCAAACTTAGTTTCTGACACAATCAAAGACAAGAAAATGTGCGAGGAGATCCTAAAGCTGGCGGGCTTTCCTTTTTTGGAAAGCATACTTTGGGCCACCCAGGAGGCAAAATCTATGAAGAACAGGCTGCCATGGCGGGACTTAGCTGAAGAAACCATAGGCCAATTTGGATTGCCAATGGTGGTGAAGCCGGTTCGCGGAAGCGGTGGCAACGATGTGAAACTAGCTCGGACCAAAGAAGAACTTTTCAAAAATTGCAAGGATTTGGCCGGAAAACCACAGCAGTTCGCCTTATTGTTCCAGCCATACTTCAATGCATCATCGGAAGTCCGTGTCATCGTGGGCACCCGTGTCCGGAACAATGCTACTGGGTTGAAGGTGGAACCAGTTGTTCTTGGAGTGGTGAAAAAGACGCTTCCCAAAGTCACAGGTGATGGCAGCAGCACCATTTTGGAATTGATTGATTCCATGGACATGAACGCTGGCATTGAACACATGCGAGAGGAATTCAAGAAGCACATGCAGTGTCAAGGCATGCTGGACATGATACCTGGGGAGGGCACAGATGTTGCTGTCTACTGGAAATTCAACCAGGTGCAAGGTGGTGCAGCGGTTCCTATGGATTTGCTTGCTGATGGCTGGGAAAGCTTGACGCAACTAGCTCTTAAAGCAGCGCGTGAAGTGACACTAGGCATCGGATCTGTTGACATTCTTGTGTCTGAGGAAGGTGACGCCCGCATTGTGGAGATGAATGAGTACGTTCTCACGGACCTCATGGACATCTTGCCTGAAGAAACTTTTAACAAGACGATTGCAGACCAGATTAGGGTGGCGCTGCAAATCAACGAAGAGATGTATCGTTTGGCAGGTGAAGTCACCCAGAAGGAAGTCCAGAAGATGACATATGACAAGCAACAACCCATGAATGCCGAAGTAGAAAGCCAAAAGGAGCGGACGTATGAAGAAAAGTCCAGAAACCAGGTGGCAATCCTCAAGGGAATTGCAAAGAAACACAACATGGATTTGACACTCTTGTCTCAGGGATTCGTGCAGTTTTTCAAAGATATATCGGGAATGAGTATGCAAAGAAACCTCAAACAACATGGTAGCCTCAATACTCCAGCCACAAGTGACGTGACCTCAGACAAAGTCCGGACAGCCAATTTGCTGGAAAAGGCGGGACTTCCTGTGGTGCCTCACAAAGAACCGCTTCTTGAAGAAGATTTTGACGCTGCCTTGGCGGAAATCGAGAGCCTTCAAGAAGGCGATCCACAAGGGAGGGTGGTCATCAAAGGCCGGTACGGAAGTGGTGGGATCAGTTGCCGCCTTTGCTACGAACCGCTGAAGGTCAGCGATGCACTGTTGGAGCTACACAACCCTTGCGTGTCTCCATTCATCAAGGAGGTGGTCAAAGAGTTCCGGGTTTTCACAAATGGTGGTGTAGTGGCCGCGATCTATGCAAAAGAGTTTCCATATGTTGTCGGAGATGGCGACAAGACCGTGAACCAGTTGCTGGATGAATACTGTGAAAAACGCGTGGGGGCGTTTCGATACAAGGACAAACTCAAGAAAGAACTCAGAAATGCAAGCGACATCCCAGAGAAATGTGAACAAGTTCCTTTGACATGGAAGCTCAACCTGGCATATGGCTGTGAAGTCAGCCAGGTGTCGCTTGGCGAGGAACCGAAAGTTGAAGAGTTGGCAGCTTCTGCTTCGAAGACACTTCAGGTAAGTGGGGCAGTTGATATACTGCAACTAGCCAATGGAAGCTTTGTAGTGATGGAGGTCAACAGCAATCCTGGTGTGGATAACTTGATCAGGTTGAATACGCCAGTAGCTGAGTTTGTGTTAGAACTTCGTGTTTTGATTGACCAGCGAATTCGCCAGATGTGGCTGCCGTCGGCGATAAAAAAGAGAGCTCGCAAATAAACAACATGCAGCATGCAGGTCTGGGACGTGGCAACCACAGCTACACTGCTCTCATAAGCATTTTTGCATCGCTTATGCCAACAGGCCTTGGCACAACATTCAGAGGGATGATGCTGCTCAGAGGTAGCAACTTTTGAGATTGCAAGTTGAGCACTGCAGGTTTGAGATCGGACTCTAGCCTTTAGCTAACCGAGACTGGCACCTTGGTGCCGAGCTTTTTGCCACACCAATCGCGTGGGTGCTGGACGAGAACTACAGTTTCACTGTAGATGCCCCGGTTGGCCTTTTTGCATGTTTGCTTGGTGTGTGAGGCTTTTATTGCCAGGCGGCCGCATGGATTTACGCAGTGTTCCAGTGCCAAGCTGCAGGTTTTTTGAAGGGCAAATTAGCCTCACAGTGCTCTATGGGGCATTGCACGAAACATGAACGTTCAGATTGAAGCTTCACCTTAACATGCTAATGTCATAGATTTAGAATGCGGAAGGTCCCTTGCAAGTGCATCTAAAGCACGTTGAGGTCGTTGATTTCACTGTTTTACGGCAACACGCTGTCTACTTACAAAAAACGCTTTTTGAACCTTTGGTCTCCGTGTGCTATTGCGGGCCACAGAAGGCTAGCCTAATTTCTTGTGTTTGTTTTTCCCGTGGGTCAATGACTCAATGACCAAATCGACGCCTCGCAGCAAGTCCCCACAGTTCAAAGCATGCGGACGACTTCCATGACCAGCTGGCGCCATACCCTACGCCGTACGCGCCCGTGTGCTGCGCTTTGGCTTCCCAACTGAAGAAGTCAAACACCTAGCTTGGAATTTCTGCCATGTCTATTTTCTACCGCGGGAGCTCCAGTTGGCTGAAGGTTTGATGGAGAACAGTGACAACGAGGGTGTGAACGATGAAGTGATCCCACTGACAGAAGAAGACTTGGCCTTTGCAAATCTGAACGTTTCATCAAGGTACTGAGCTCCTTTTGACAACACGTTTGGGAAGAGCAGGGGTCTTGACAGAACAAGATGGCGTCGTCAGTTGTTCATGAACTTTGTAGGTCATCGAAGTGATGTTGTGTGAAGTTTTGATGAACGCTTCGTGAGAATTTGTCCACCTCAGGACTATTGCTTCGGAAACAGATTTGAATAAGTTCGAGTTTGTGGAGAGAAGGGAAGCGGCAGGCCTTGAGAATATCATTCAAGCCAGGAGTGCAATGTCAAGTCACCACAAGCCCAAGATTTTGGCAGAGTGTTGCTCCGCCCACAGGATTGCACGGGGCGCGCCAGCCACGAGATGTGATTCCGGCGCATTTTACAATTTCACCGGATTTTGATTGTGATTTGTTTCTCTACGGCTTCTCGAAGGGTTTGCTTTGAGCTGTTTGTTTTCGGGTGCTGCGTGGCAGGCGCTTGGCTGGCTGGATGGAGAGTAGCTCGCCTTCGCCTGCCTGGTCACGGAAGCGTTTGGGTGCCGTTCTGCGGTCTGATTCTGAGCTTTGAAGGGATGACGTGGATGACAGAATGCCCTAGTTTTGAGCGTGCATGCGGAGGGTGTTTTGCGACCCAGAGCCGCAGGCAAAGCTTGGCTCAAGACGATTGCCTGAGCAGGAGCTAAGGTGTCGTAATTAGCGGCACACCGACCGCCCATATAATGGCGGCCCTAAATTGCAACTTTGCAGAAGCTTTATGTTTGGGCATTGGCGAGTATCAGCACGATCAGTGCCTACCGAAAGCCGCTACTGACGCTGAAAACATGGCATCAGTGTTCAGAGACTTGGGATGTTGCAATGTAACATTTGAAACCAAAGAACCTTTGACGAGGCAAAGGACTCTGAAACTTGTGTCTGATTTCGTTCTTCGGACAAAGCTCCAAATGCAAGAGGCCGAGACAAAGATGGCGGAGCCGTTGCTAGTGGCACTCTTTGTGGCATCCCATGGCATCCATGCACATGGCAAAGAATTGCCATTGATCGTGCCAGCAGACCTCACTTGCAGCTCCGAGATCGACTTGTTGATTGACCTGGACAGGCTCTTGCTGAACGAACTTGCGCAGGTCCTACCTCCAAAGCAAAACCAGCGCACCTGCTGCATTTGGATTATTTTGGATACTTGCCGATCGGGGCCAGTCACCACTTGGCAGAGGCATTGGGATTATAACCCAATCAATCCAGCTGCAGGGAACCGTGGCCCGCGCTCTCTCAACAGCAAACTCACTCCCTTTTTCCTCTTCCTGTTAGCATGTGATCCTGGCGGGTGGGCTTCGGATTCTGATAGTCTTTCTTCAGCTCTTGTGAGAGCTTTGCGGCAAGACAACACCAGCATCAGGGATGCATGTGAACATGCAGTGGATGCAGTGCACAAAGCCTCTCGTGGCCGTCAGAGGCCTTGGGTGAACCAGCGATCAGGGACGATTTTCTCAAAGATTCGAAAACTATCTCCTGCTCAACCCCAGCGTGGGGCTGACGAGCACGAAGCACAATGTTTACCACATTGGGCTCGAATTCTACTTGCTCGTCTTGCTGGATTTGCAACGGCCTTGCTGGTGGTGTTTGTTTTCTTCGGCTTGTTCTTCTGCCATATTTTCGCAGGAGCTGAGAAAGTTGCACGTGGCGAGTCTTGCCCTGGGAATTCCTGCTTTTGCACCGATTGCCACCATCGGGACATCTACGGCCATGTTTTCCGGGATCCCACACAGTACGATTGTGGGCCAAGATTGGCTTGGCTTTGGCCATGTCCCGAAAGTCTTGGTCCAGGTTGTTGGGGTTCGTGCATCGGGATGGAGCAACCCCACTGGACGCGTGTGTTGTTCTGGTTTCAGTCGTCAATGTGGTGACTTCCCTTCCATTTAGGCTGCAGGCCCCATATATGTCACATGTCACTTTGATGGCCTATGCTTATGGCATTCTCAACTTTGCATTCATTGCAGCTTCAATCTCCATGGGGGGGTTGATCCATGCTCAGTTCCAGGGTGTCTCAGAGTGGACTCGTGGAGAGTTTGTTCCAAACTTTACATCCTTCTTTCTGTGGACCGCACTCGTTGGGCAACTTTTAGTATGGATGTGGTCTCGTGCGATTGGACTCATCAGTGAAGAGCATGCCGGCAAACAGGAAATGCTTTTCTATGCGTTCCATGTCTTCACTGCAGCAGTGTTGGCCCTCAGTGGATTTGCCAAGTCTAGAGGGTCAGAGGGACCAGTTGCGAACAAATCACACCAGTTACTTTGTGTCTCCCTGTGTTGGATGTTCGTGGTGCTGGCCTGGCTTTGCACTAGCCACTATGATGAAGAGTTGATGGCCAAATACCACCTTCTGAGAGTCGTTGCAGAGAGGGCCTGCAACTTCTGGAAGATCCATTTGATGGTGTGGTTTTCTGAGCATAGCATTCGATGTACTCTTCTGAGAGGTGGCTTTGTGGGGAGGCTGCGTGCAGCCAGACTTGTGCCTTCAAACTTTCAGGCCGAAAGATTGCACGCAACCTGGGACGCAGTGCCACTGGTTGAGGATCAGTTTCGCCTGTTGTAGAAAGTGTGGGCTGTGATCCAATGGTATGCAGATTCAGCTTTTGACTTGTATAGGCAGCCCCAGTGTTTCTCTGTTTTTGCTGTTCCCAATTTTGTGTGCCAATAGTTCACAACCAAGGCTATTTTGAAGGCAGCTAAGGTCCTCAAGCAGAAGCAATGCGCGATGTAAATACTGCGAGATTTTGCTCCTGAGTGGAACGCACTTTCTTCTCAACTACTGCAAGTTGCTTCGCGTCCGAATGGTTGAGTGGTTGCATTCACCGCATCCATCCAGCTAGACTAGTGACTAGACTGTAGGTCTGTCCGAAGAATAGCACTCAAGAGCAGTAGGAGGTCTCGCCAACGTTCCCGTTTTTGCAAGCATTTTGTCAATTTGTACAGGTTTCTGAGCAGACCAAGCTAATGAGCTAATGCAACCAACCGGCCATGGGAAAAGGATTCGTGGGTAGGATGAATTTTACTTTCTATTAGATGGCTTGTAGAAGTCGTTCTCGCCAGGTCATGGAGTTCACACCTCCAGCAGATCCAAGAGCCAGGCCTCCTCCCGCCCTACCTCTAGACATGCTTACTTCAGGCACTTGATGCGTAGCAGGTGTGCCAAGCAGTCAGTTCTTTTTTCGTCATTGAGTTCTCTTGCCGGCTCAGCCTGCATGCGAGGAGGTGCCTCAGTGGCGTCGTGAGTTCAAGGAGTTGTGCCCAAATCAATGGCAGTTATACTCAAAGCTGCGCCGAACATGGAGCCGTGCACTAGAAAATCTATATGGAAAGCGCCCGCATGCGCCCGCAGTGTCCATGGCTGGGGCCACCCATTGTTCTTGTGTCACGGTTAGAGGGTACCAAAAACACCAATCTTCTCCGACAAGTCTTGGGCACCGCAGGAGTGACAGCTGAAGAGCCTCCATCTTGCTGGTGGCATCCCCGTTTCATGTGCGGCCAAAGGGGAGGGTGAGGTTGGATAGGAACTGTTTTCCCCTGACCTTACACACGAACTTCCCCCAGTTCTATCAAGTTCTACTCCAAATTCATTTCCATAGAGTGTCGTAAGGAGCTTGGGACCTCATCCCCAAACCACTCGAGCTAGCTAACTTGTGACCCTCCACAGAAGGAGCTTCTTGGATTCTGAATGTGTTTCCTGTGTCAGGCAGTGGCACCCTGGAGTTCAGAAATTGGCATCTTGGACATCTACGGCTTTTGAACGCTTGGACGGAGTATGGTGTGAACTGTCTCAGATGCCGAGCGATGCGGCGCGATGCAAAGACCAGATCTTGTTCTTCGGTGTGCAGCTGGGTGAGATTTTTTTCGCTGCATCGATCTGACTTGTAGATCTCATCGTAAACCAGTAATTATATAACAACGAGCGCAGAAAGTAACGGAAAGCGCTGAGGGCGGGAATGCAAAGGATGTTTTTTTTTTTTAGCGCTGCGAGGCTTGACGACACGTCGCGTTGCAGTCAAAATGGATCAGATCGGTTGCTACTCGATGTTGGTGTTGCTTCATAGGCCGTTAATTACTTCCACTGGAGCAAGGTCTTTTCAGTTGTGATGCCAGGACAATTCGCATGGGTCACACCACATGGGAGTACATCAGTTAGCGACCGGCTCTGTGAATTTGGTAATTTGGTGACGGCAAGAGTCTTGTGTGCGCCCAGAGTGCCACCAAGACACAGAGACACACGGAGACGTTTCATCAAGCATCACCAGACAGTTGGTACAGTATCGTCAGACGTTTTCCCATCACCCTTGTTCCACACAGCCCGACTCCAGGGGCAACACTCCACTCCGAACGAAGATCCTCTCACCCCACCCACGCGGAGCCAAGCTCACGCCCGGGCCATGTTGCCAGCCTCAGAGGGGCAGGCATCACCGGCCTCGCCGATGACAGAGGGATCCTCAGCGCCGGCGAGACCGGGCTCCAGGACGGCGAAGGGTTCAGCCACTGGTATTCTTTCCTTGCGTTGAGTACTGCGATTTGAGTTTCTGTTTGGGTGTTGGCCGTTGGGATTGGTGTGGTTTTCCTTGATTTTTCTGCGCGTGTATCTTGCCAAGCCCTGCAGTACGTGTAGCGTTTGGCGTCGCCCCGTTGTTGCGCCCGGCGAGGACCCGGAAGGGCAAAGATGGCGATGCGACCGTCGCAGGTTGGACCATGGGTCTATGTTCGATTAGGTCCAGAAGTCGTTTTGCGGTTGACAGGTGGAGGGCATACTTTTCATATCATATCATATCATATGGGTTATTCCCGTTCAACCAAGCCGAAGGTTCACTGTTTGTTTTTGCGTCGTGTGCCTGTCAAGGTGCCAGGCCAGAGGCTCGGAACTTCGGTTGGCGGCCGGGGTGTGTGTGTGTGTGAGAAACAATGAAACATTAATATATTTATAGTTTATTGGCATATTCTACATATAATGTAACAGAGAATGCAGTTGCGTTGGGCGTTTGGTTTTCCATATTTCCGTGGAATGTGAAGTGCAATGGCCTACGTTGCAAAAGTGCATCCACATTGTCAGTTTGGCACTGCTCATGCCCAGATGCCAGGGGAAACCGAAGGGTGGAAGCCGCAGCCGGCCCACAAAGAAGAGGGATGCCAGCGAGCAGCTTGGACCGGTTAGGAATGAAAATTCTGAGTTTCGACGGGGTCTCGAGGGTTGTGAGGTGGAAACAATGCAGTTCAACCCAACATGTATGGAATTGGTCATTCAAACAAATGCGCCACATTTGAGAAATTTGTTTCTTTCGCAGGTGGCAGGTGGGTAGGTTTGGGACCATATGTGGTTGCTCTCCACATGCCGTGTGAATGAACATTTGCACGCACCATATGTACACACAGCCTGTTGGATGTTTTGATGTGGGTGAAGATGTGTATCACATCAATCGGGTCACCACCTTTTATTGCATTTGCAGTCCTCGCTCGGCGAGGGGAATGCTGTGAAGGTGGAAGGAGCGCACAATCAACCATAGAACGGTGGAGGGGGTTCAAAAATCAGATGTGCTGAGATGGGATGCAGGGCGGCTGCAGCTGGAAACGTGAACCAGAATTGAGAGATGCAGATTAGCGGATTCGCCCAAAAGAGTTGCTTCCAATATTTCCAATCAAAGCAGCACAGCTGCGGGTGTTGCGAAGTGGTGTTCGTCAAGGCAGGCCAAATTCCAACGAATGCTTCTCGCTAAAAACCAGCTGCTGAGATCCTACGTCGTCCAGCTGTGAAAATGTAGTCATTTTCGACCACCCTGTCTAGGGCCCTCCAGCATTTTTTACGATCTCAGGCCAGCTTCTTTGCAGGCTGGGATTTCCTTTAGTTTGGTTGGCCTGGTGGATGGTTTTTGTGGGGGATTTCGCGAACTGCATGGGAAAGAGTCAGACGCTCCGCTAATCACATTCGGACCAGCAAGAAACAATGGAACATAACCAAAAACGAAAACCAAAAACGAAAAAAAACACATCAAGAAGAGAGGCCACCGACGCATGGAATAACGGTGCAAGATAAGATGCAGTTGATACATTCCCAAGCAATCCATGTTTGCCTTCGGCAGAATGGGCCATTACGAGCCGAAATGAAACCAGAACCGATGTCCCCGGTCCCCAGTGCTCGGGATTGTTTTTTGGCGACGTGTGCTACGCCAAGGTCAGGAGGGGCCGTGCTTGCACGAACTCGTGACGAACTCGTGACGTTGTTTTTTCAGGCCACGGCGGAAGCGAAGGAGGTGGAACCCCGGGGCAAAGGCCGGGTGCTGCGCGTTTTTTTTTTTCCTCATCGGCTCGCGACATGCAAGACGCAGAGATTGCTGAAACCAAAAAAGAACAGAAGACAGTGATCGAGCTTTAGGAGGGGAAGCAGCTGAACAATAGGGATTTGAGCAAAAATAAGAAAAACAACAGTGATGATGATGGTTTTAGCTTGTTCTTTTGAACTTCATGTGCGGGGTCTCGAATCGTTTGGGTTTGGTCATGAAGGCTCTGGAAGCAGAGGGAGGGACAAACCCAAGCAGGACAGCCGTCACTGGGAGGAGTCAATTGTGGCCTGAAGGGGTGCAGGAAAGAAACCACCCGTTCCTGCGGATGACTAACATGCATTTGAGGATGGTGAGGAATGTTCAAGCGGTAAACAACCCTTTTCAATGTTCGCGTCGAGTTTTTGTTTTGCACGTTTGAATGGAAAAAGTAAGCATTCTACAGCTGTTCGGTGTGTGGATTCTGATGGGATGGCCTGTGTCAGATGAGGGGGGATTTGGCCGGTTTGTCAGCGTGTTACCGTGCTGCTTGTTTTCTTGTTTTCCCTGTTCTCTTTGGCTCAGTTCACCCACTTTTTCCAGACATGCGGTTCATCGCCGCCAACTGAACTGGCCGGAGAAGTAGCTGGAACTCACGAGCTGGTTGTGAGTGAGTGTTGGACCGTCAGAGTTAGAATGTTGTTGCATGTAGCACACAAGGAACCAGCTATTGTTGGAGTCTGGAGAACCTCCCCTTCCTTTCCCTCCGCCGTTGGTATTGGGTGTGCTCACAGGACTCGCAGCTCAAGGTCTTGCTTGGGAGTCTGAGAGCGGCTGGTGAGTGGGGCTGGGATCAATATGACTTGATAACCTGTGGGTGCTTTGTCGGAGTATTGAGTTCATGAGAGCTTATTCAGTCAAAGTCTTTTTGTAGGCTTGTATGGGATTGTAGGGATGTGTGAAGGCAGGGCGTGCCCTCTCAATATCTTTCTCATTCATGAAGTTCGGAGTGAAATCGGCTTTCTGAAAGGGTCCCTGGACTCTGCTTTTGAATTCTTTTGGACGTTCATTTCACGGGGTGTCGTGTTCTTGCAACAGTAAACCGACCCGAAACGCGCGCAGGTTCCTGGGTCCCAACAGCGGGCGTTCGAGCACTCAGTGGGCGGTCGCTCCAAACGGGTGGTGGGCGGTGTTCGGTGTCGTTTGGAATGTGCACGGACAGACCAGGAGATCGAGATATAGTCAACCACAGACAGATTCTTTTAACACTCTGACTCACTAACATGGAAGTGGAAAACCACGTGTTTGTAGAGGAAAGTAGTCTTCCAAGTGACCATTTTCCACTTCCATGTTAGTGAGTCAGAGTGTAAACATTTTTGGACCCATTGATGACTGAGGTGTACAATGGTGTGCTAAACGTGAGTTTATCATCAGTGTGTTTGAAGCCGGTAGGTTTTAGCTTTGCCAGGCAAAATTCGTGAACTTCCATGTCGATGAACCACAAGAATCAAAGCTCAACTGAGCGACAACGCCAACTCTGGGAATCCATTTTCCTATCATAACAGGATATTGCTTGCCTTGTTTCTATGCAATTGTTCCCCCGCACAGATCAAGACAGGTTCGCCCAAGAGCAAGATCACCTTTCATGCAAGATGCCTCATGTCATGATTTCCCCTGAGCTAGGCCTATACCCCACAATCAGCTCAAACAGTTACAGAATGAGATGACTGAGATGACGCAAACCCACGACAAAATTCCCATTTGGATCCAATTGATCGGTATCAATACAGACATCCTAAGCAGAGATGGAGTTGAGCTGAAGGACGTCCGCCGACTCCAATGCCTCTTACGTCTCTGCTGTCTCACAACGTCTGGGGGACCAAAAGCAACGGTTGGGAGGAGGTCGCTGCGAGAGGTTTGTGGGGATTGGCATCACCTGGCCAGTTGATTCCACCAAGGGCTTGCCTTAACTGCTCCCCTTGCAACATGGGTTCTCACCATTCTCCACTCACCTGAGTCAGATGGCCACCACTCTTCTCCACTCTGGAGGGTGAAGTTGGGTCCTCAACTTGGGTCCAAGCATTCCAAGGAAGAATTGATATGCCTGTGCCAAACCAACCCAGTGTTTCATATACTGTATATATATATATATACTGTACATACATCAAGACTATACCACATTTCATGGCCTGAGATGTTGACACCTCCCGGTACGGTTACGGCCAGGCCAGTGCGGCTTGTGCACTATGTGTTTTTCCTTTTTTCCACTTATGATGTTTGTTTGTGCACTGCTCACATCCATCTCTGGCACAAATACGTCAACGTAGTTGCACCTTGTAGTTAGTAGGTGGAGTGAGCGTTTCAGAAGGGGATCAGTTGCAGACAAGGGGTATGGAGTTTAGATGCCACCGGCGTGCTGCTTACATAGACATAGTAAAGAAACGCATATGTATTTAGTTCAAGCGAATATTGGCGTCGATTTATTCAAATCAATATGGAGTTGTATTAATTTATCATTGATATGAATCTTGTAGTTAAGCGACTGGCTATGTGGTTGTGGAGATTTCCCTGTATAGCGGGCAGAGAAGGACTACCATCGATATGAGCTAATTGGGTTTGCCTTTGAACCCGGGCCAGGTGAAGCCAGCTCTACACCCCCGCGGCCACGGGCCAGCGCCCCGCGCACACCCAGCAAACCCCGAGCACCCAGCGCGCCAAGCGCGCCCAGCGCATCCAGCGTGCCCAGCACGCCCAGCGCGCCCAGCGCACCTGCACGCCAGCGCCCAGAGGTTGAGGAGGAAGAGGAGGAGCGATGGAAAGGGTTAGAGCTGGGGTTGGACCGAGCGCCAAAAAGAACATGTCTCCTGACTCATGAGATGCGGGTTGCTTTGTCCAAGGCCGGTGCCAGTAACCTTCAGGCTTATGAACCCGAGACTCAGCCCCCGCGAGTCTCGCGCCTTCCTCAGTCTAGGCGGACGACGCGGCAGAGCTGGACGCACCGGCTGAGGCCCAGGCGCTCCGAACCGTGCCTGAGAGGACGCAACATGGAAACTCCGGATGTTTGAGTCCGGCTTCTCACATGGCTCTGGAAGTCAAGAACTGGTGCTGGAAGGTGGAAAGCCAGGCTAGCAGCTTAGCGGCTAGCACCCTGCACTTTGTGGAGACTGACGTAGGCGGTAGGATTCCGCAGCATGTTGATTCAGGAATCTTGGTGTCGTCTTTTGTCTACCAACAAGTATGTATCCACTCCCCGGAACAATTGCGAAAGTGGAAACTGGATGAAACTGGCCCCAGTTCCTCTACAAACAGAGGGCGCTGTGGGATTCCGAAGCGTGGATTGGGGAATCTTGGTTGCTTTTTCTTGCATAGCAGCTAAGTTTGAACTGCCTCCAGCACTTCTTTGTTCAAGCCTTTCGGGGAGGGATCCCAAGCCCATGCAGGGCTACAAGCAGCGGCGAGCTATGCTCTTGGCCCAGCAGAGGTGGCGTGCTGAGTGGGAACATGTTATCAAGGATGTCCAGATGATTGGGTTCGGAAGGATTCGGAGCAAGCTTCCGGGCTCCGCTTCTGGTGCCCAGCAGAGAAGTGAAATGGCGAAAAGGCTTCACAAGGCATGCCTTGCAGCACCATTTGGCTTTGAGCAAGGCCTGCACTTCTAAAGTCGAAGACAGGTACATTCAATGTCCAATTTGGTTCACATGGGTCGAGCACCAGAACCATGACTAGTTTGTTGAAGAAGCGGCTTTGTTGTGGGGCACGTCTCAGGTAAGACGGAGACTGTCGCATTTTATTACTGGCAAGTTCATGCCAAATCCGCAAAGCAAGCTGCGAGACAGAACAGCACTTCGGGATGCCAGTGCAGTCTCACTTTTTCTGATGGTTTTTCGGGGCCCTACGGACTGACAGACCAAGCAGGTGTGGAGAAATCCGGGCTGCAAACAGAAACCCCATCTCACCAAAATTGCACAACAGCTTGCGGCGTGAAACAGATCAATAAAGGAACTATACAGCGGGCCTTACACCAGGACAATGACACACCACCAATATTGGCGCAATGGTCCACCACACAAAGCACACACACCTTTTCCATCAGTAGACTCACCCCACTGCCTGGGATCACCCCATCCCAGGCGGATGATTTTCGCCATGGCACTTCGATGTCGATCCGCCTGTCCGCGCCCACTCGCGTGCGTGGCGTCCCTGGCAGCTCTGCTGGCTTTGCTCGCGGCGGCTCCGCAGCCGGGCGCGGGCGCACCGCTGGTGCTCTGCGCGGCGCCGGCGCTGAACCGAGCGCCCAGGCGGGCGACGAGGATCCTGCGAAGATCAGGCGAGGGACGTGCGAGAGGATGTGAGAGGATGTGAGAGGAAGGGACGAAGGGATCGATCGATGCGTTGGAAAAGAGATGCAACAGACCAAAAACCGGGGACACATAGACATAGGCCTGCAATTCCAGGTGGGTCTGCATGATTAAATGATTGTGCCCTCACCTCCACATCTGCGTGTGTCAGCGTGATTTTTATGTGCCACGGCGTGGAGGAGAGAGGCAGCTCACCTTACAGGAGGCCTATGCCGAGCTTGGCCTCCCTGCCGGTGCAAGCATCCGACAGGTTCCAGAACCTGGGTAGGGGATGGCGTTTTTCTATTTCTTTCCTTATTTATTTCCTTCCTTCCTTCCTTCCTTTCTTTCTTTGTTTTTAGATCTTTTTTTTTTCTCTCTCTCTCTCTCTCTCTTTGGTCACGGAAAGATTTCATCCAGCCAAACACAGCTCCGTCAGACGGCAGCACGGCTAAGGAGAGAGAGAAAGAGAGAGAGAGAGAGAGAGCTCTATATGTATATAGATGAAATATCATGAAATACACAACCATTTTTACTTCCCATGTCCTCCTCATTGGTCTAGCGCTTAACATCGTGTTCAAGGATGTTGACTCAAGCTTTTATTTTCAGTGTTCATCCGTGTTTTTGGTAATCCTTCCTTCAGCAGTTCTTGACCATAAGGTCGCCTCACATGATAGATCCCAAGGCAATTTCACTTTTCTAGATACTAGGGCCCCACCCAGAATCCCCGCGAGCCAACACCACCTTGTCTACATTGTCAACCCCCCGCCAGGTCCAAACCAGCTCCGCACTGACCTACCTAGCGCAAACTGTGCGCAAGGCACGGTGTTCCGTGCACCGGCCAGGTGCGCAAGGCCTTCCGTCGCCTGGCGCGGCAGCTGCACCCTGACGTCTGCGCGCCCTCCGAGCTGGCGCAAACCGCGCTGCGCTTCGTGGCGATGAAGCAAGCGTATGTGACTCGGACTCGATAGGCAGGCCGTGAGTGAGTGCGGTGAAGCCCCAAATCCACGGGATCGCGAGAAGCAGCGTTTGGGGAGTTGGGGAAGGATGGAGTTGAGGGAAAGATGATGATGAAGATGTGGGAATGATGAGGGTTTGGAGTTGGGTTATAGGAATGGCGAAAAGTGCTGGTGGAAGCAGTTTGTTGAACATTTATTTGGAAAGGAGCATCTTGGAAACGGCTCCGTTCCAAGGATTTCATCATGTCCTATGACTAGCCCTCCACGACCAATAGCTATGGCTCCAGCCTGGCTGGCTTCATGTCACGCATGGCCACCAACCAGGGGCACCACAGCGCCTCCTCCGGTCAGACGCATGAGCTCTGGCTGGATTTCCGCCGGAATGCGGAGGCCATGGCAGAACCTCGGCGGGTGGTGCTGTAGCTTCGGCTGGGATGGTGATTTTCTGCTTCTGGCATCCCTCCCCCGCCATTTTACCATATGTGAGTGCGCCCCTTGGCGACGCTCTCCCAAAGAAGCTCTCATTTGGGGAGGGAAGAGGCGCCGGGAGCGCCGAGTTCGGGCCGGTGATTCAGGCAGCTCTTCTGGAGGATGAGGGACATCGTAGACAAGTTAGCCGTCTCGCTCTATGCAGAGGGCCATATCGACGGTGTGGTGGTGGATATGGAGACAGGTGCCGGCTGTGCAGAGAAGTGGGACTATTCCTGGTGACCAGCAGAGAATTCTCAATGCAATATGTTTTGCGTACTTTCTGTGATCATTTGCGATCCAGGTCCACAGGAGTGGTATTTTCACCAAGCTTGTCCCGGAAAGCCAGATGCAAGAATGGTCACCCTCACCGCCCTTGCCACAGTGGATTTGTGATCCAAAGCGGTGCCCCTCCCCCCCCAAAATCGCTGCCCTTCTTTGTCTTTGACTGCTTCAAATGTTGTGGACGGCTCTGACTGGGCCGAGGAGGGAAAAAAGAGCCTTCTCCACGCCCACCACCACCGTGTGAGTTGTCTCCCAAGGTTGCCCTTAGTCTTGGTGGATGAGACCGGCGCGGTCTTCAGCGGCCAGACCCAGGCACGCGAGGGCTGGTTGAGGCACCTCGCCGAGGGTCGGCTCTTGGCCTCGAGCCCCGGTGCCTTCGGCCCAACGCGGGGTATCCCAAAAATGACAGGCTTCCGTGCCGGGTGCCGACAAAGAGGGGAGGGTTTGGACATTGCTTTCTACTCTTTGCATGCCAAGTCAGTAGAATTCACAGATCACAACGTGCACTGCCCTGTGTGTGGATCTCCATCTCGAAGGAGCCTCTTGTCAGCTGATTTTCGTCATTTTCGTTTCTTGTGACTCCAGTTCAATCAGCAAGTCATCCCAGGTGACATGAGACCGGACACTTCCCCCGCCGACGTGGACGACGCCGACGACGCGGACGACCTCTTCGTCTTCGCCGCGGACGCCTACGAGGCCGCCGACGCGGTGCGGCGCTACGGCTTCGCCATGAACGTGCTGCTGCTGCCGCCGGACCCCACCACCTGGGCGGTGGCCGCGGCCGGGGCGCCGGCGGAGCGGGCGGTGCAGACGGCGCGGGAGATTGAAGAGCAAGGAAGGTGAAAAGGCTGACGCGAACAGGGACCGGAGCCAGCTTTGTAGGCCAGCTCATTGCAGCGGGGTTTTTGAAGTGCGGGGATGGGGGAGGGATCAATCATCTTACTGTACATCCACTTACATCATCTGACATCCACTTACTGGCAAACATTTTTGGGTTCCACCCTATTGCCAGGCACGCGAATTCGCTTGCGAGGTACCGCGAGAGCATGTCCTACGGCCGGCGCCGCCAGAGCGCGCTGGTGGGGGAACCTGTGCCATGCCGTGCGCAGTCAGTGGGGACGACGGTCGAAATCGTTGGGTGATGCCGGTGCATACCAGAAGAACCGGCTGCGAAGGAATATAAGGAATGTTTGGATCTTGATCAGGGTGGACCAGATCTGCAAGTTTCGGGATTGGATACTTGTCCTTGCAAAGGCACGAAGCGGCGAGAATGCCCAATTCTTGTCCTTCGCGGAGTACAGGCGCCGTTGTGCGCCAGGTAGCAGGGAGTAGTAGGTGGCTTGGTGATAATCTGGTCTTGAAACCAGGTTGAATCGTCTTTGAATGCCGTTAGATCTCGTATAGATAAAAACTGGTTCGCACTTACTAGCACGATGGGACAGGAGACCAAGAGTTTTCCTATCGTTTGCACCAGACAAATAGTTTAACACATATTATTTGTGTTTGCTCAGCTCCACTTGTCCGAGTGATGCCTTTAATGCCGAAAGGCATAGAAGAGGAAAGGAGCTTCGCCACATTTCGCCACTATTCAGACAGCATAGAGGCTTAGAGCCATCTTCGCATGGCTTGTAGGAAGGCCAGCCTCCGGGACGCCCTAGTGGTGATGACCACCCACAGACATCCAAAACACCACCTGAACACATTCCTGTGGAAGTATATATACATACATACGGACATAGGATGTAGCGGAAGTACCTGATTCAAGTCCTAAGTCATAATGCAAAAGCTGAAGAAGCAAAAAAACACAAGACCTAGGTCATGAACCTTCGGATAGAAAAACACACAGAAATAGAGCCCGGCCGAGCCTATGCGGACTAGTGCCTGCTTTAAATTCATGTTTCAACAACTCAAAGGTTGATGACATAGGAGTTGAGAGGAAAATGGGAAAGCCACACAGCGTCATGATATTCTCAGGTTGTTCACAAGTCCTGTTGTAGTATCAGGACTTGAAAGGCACTGTCCGGCCATTCATGTTGTTCTTTGTATTTTTGTTCGTTCACCTTTAACACGTCCTATCTCCTTAGACCAGTTGGCAGTTGGGGGCATGCTTGGAGCAAAGAGAACACCATGACATACTGTAGGTTTTAAAAAAAAGAATGGCCACAAGGCCGATGTCACTTCAGCCTAAAGCGAAAGTCATGAGCCCCCAGTATAATGAAATATGTATATATGCACGACACGACGGAAGTCGATTTGATATTCTTCCACCATGTCAATGTGAGTGCTTGGAGTGTGTTTTTTCTCTCTCCTGGAATGCATCCTCAATCTACCCAACCTACCCAAATGCTGGCTAAGATCAACCGTTCACCGCCCTGCCGCGCTCTGTGGGTGTCTTGGGGCTCGTTTTGTGCACAGGAAGGCGATGTCCTATGGTGCTCGACGAGCGCTCGGCGCTGAGAAGCTCCATGTTTTGGTCCAAGGACAAAAGATCAAGCACACTCCCTAGAATTATAATGGAAGTGGACTATAGGCCACTGGAAGGCAATTTTTTCTCTACAAACAGGTGGTTTTCCACTTCCATGGTTGTTTCAGGCAGTGTGCTTCCACTCCCCGTTCTTTCAAATGATGCTTGCTCGTCCTTTGTGTTTCCAAAGCGGCACAATGAGGATGTCAAGCTCCACTGATTTGGAAATAATCGAAATGGAGCTCCAAGATTTGAGACTTTTAGCCATCGGTTTTGACCTGGGACCCTGACCACACAGCAACCCACTTCTGTGGAAGATGATAACATGCCTTTTCGGAGGGTATTTTTTGGGGGGGAGCGGGCGCAACCAACACTCCTTGCCGCGGTTTGCTGAGGCAAGAACTGACCGCCCAAATTGCATAACATGAAGAATCCCAATTGAATCTTTTGGGAGGATATCACATGATTAAAATTCTTCAATTTTTACTTCTTTGAGACAATTCATTGGGCTTCTATTTTTTAAATACATTTATTTATTTAAATATAGAATGCAATATCTATTAATTATGTACGAAATATAATATTATATATATTATTGATATAATATTAAGAATATATATTTAAACAAGATAACATTATGGTTTTTGATTTCTGATTGTACGAATATTTATTAAATATATATATATATATATAGTTTTTGATTATTGTAATTTAAATATATTCTATTTCGATAAGTATATTAAATATTTTTGATATGAAATAGTATAAAGATACGAAGTTTAGAGATGTATTGTGGTTAGAGAGGTGATGGTGGTGATGGAGGTGGAGATTGTGATGATGGTGGTGTTGATGGGGATAATGATGGATGATCGATATAGATGGGGAAAAAGAGGGAGAGATATAATTAATGATAATAATATTGGAATAGAATTTTAAATTCGAAATTAATTTTAATATTTAATACATGAAAAATCGATAAAAATATTCTAAAAGAAATTCTTGGCAATTAATAGGGAACGATTTAGCACCGATATTAATCGATTTATTTAAGATTATTTTGGTTATTATTATTTTTCGATGGCTGGGAATTGGAATTTAAGGTGTTTTTTAATATTAATAATTCTGAATTTTAGTGGATTATATTGGAAGAATTATTATTTTATTGTGAAGTGAATTCGCTGATGAGATTTTATTAATTAATGAATAACAATTGGGTGCTTACATCGTGGAATGAGGGAATTCTTATCGATAATTTAACCGATACTAATCGATATTATATTTTGCAGATTTACATGATTTGGTGCCTTTCGTTCCATTTGAAGGGCGATATTATATTTAGGACTATGTACAAATCACCAGATGATGTAAACATTTGAGGAAATTAACAAGAATATTAGTATACTATAATTGCGGAATTAACACAGGCAACAACATTTAACTAGGAAAAAAACAAAGCATTGTGAAAGCAGGTCACGGTTAGAACAGCAGCTTAGAATCCAGCTCCTCGAGTTTAATGTTAGATAGCACCAAAGGGAGATGCTATTATGATGTTTGCTTCCACAAGCCTTTCATAAGATATTCGTAGCTTCAAGCCCGAACTGGAAACACAACCGCGGAGCAATCAAAACGCAACATGACAAGCCCTTCGCAACAAATGACACCATCATGATATCACATTTCAAATGCTTAATTCTTCATAATCGATAGGGAACGACCCAATTTGGCATATAACATATTGCATGAATAAGTAATTTTGTCCGCTTCTCACATAAATTAATATATTTAAAATCGACTAAATATTATAATTGATTAATATGATATTAAATTGAATATGCAAATTTAAAAAAATAAAATTTTAGAATATTGAAATTAATATAAATATTTAGAATTTAATATATATATAATATTTTAATAATATAAAAACAATATATTTTTAAAGGTCCGTATTGAATATCTGTAAATATTGTATTTTTTTATTTTAATATTATATATATAATGATTATTGAAATTTGTTTGTATTTTAAAACTAAATAATATTAATATTCTATTTAATATATGATATATTTTTTAAAATATCTGCAATAATATTGAATTATTTCGATTTAATGAATTTATTATTGAGAAATTGTTATAAAATTATGAAAGATATTGATTTTTTTTTGTTGCGAATTATATTGCCAAAATATACGGTATTTGAAAACATATTGTGATCGAATGCGGATTAAATTATTTTTTTAAAGAATCTACTAATAGGGCCTTAATTCCGATTTAAATGAAATATATCAATTAGAATAAAATGATATTAAGGCATCACTATAAGGTGCTCTTTATGGATGTTTGAATATAATAATATAATCCATTAATGATATCTCATGATGTTGTTTCATGGATATAAAAATAAAGGATCGATGAATATCTTTGGTCTTGCTAATCTTTAATTAGAGGTCGCAATACGATTGAATCTTTTTGTCTACCCATAAGCGCTATCGGAATATATCCGAAATTTCTATTTTTTATAGAATGATTAAGGCATATTTCGCAATATTATATTATATTCCTTTAAATATTAATGAATTCATAATACCCCTCAATCAATTTGATGATGCACAATCCAGGGAGCAAATAGGGACCTTAGGCAACTATATACATATATTATATTCAGATTCCGGTCTTGCATTAAAATTGGAATATAGAAAATGATATTAAATTAATGTAATTCCTCTTCTTCTTCCTTTTGTGCTTCATCTTCACAGGTGGTTCATAAGGAAGGATAATCGTCAAAATCGATGGTGAATGCTTATATATGTCTACCTCGTGGTTGATGACGTTTGATTTATAATCCATATCAATCTAATGAATGATCAAGTTCAACACTCTTTCTATCTGTTCATTAATATTGAGTAAGCAGAAATCATTGTCTTTGATGATATATGGGATATTGTTTTCGATCTCTTATTGTCTGACGAAATCATGTAAAACACATCATTTGCCGACCAAACGAAGGAATATCCTTTTTCCATACACTTCTTACAAACAGATAATATTGATGATGATTCATCCAGGATACAAGGAATATATATATATATAGACCCAAATTCATCGAAAAGGATCTTTGCAATATAATTCGTATTCGTTATATCATTTGCCATTAGCCGTGAAGAAGGACATGGGGTTGTCATTTTCTTCAATATTCATTCCAAATTTCTTTGTTCTATTCTTCAAAATGAGGTCATCATATCCACACCCTGTGTCCATGATGAATTTCTCTCTTGACCCCTTTTGCAGGGACTAACAAGATCTGCATTTCACCCTTGATAGCATATTTGCCACAGACATGAGAAATGGTTCTGTGTTGAAAGACTAACCCTTCTTCGTCGTCAAATCTCATCGTGATGGCAATGTCACCATTCGGACCAATTGGAATATGAATTTCTTTGATGTCTGTATAGGGAATCATAAGAGTGGCTTTTGCCTCTGCAATCTCCGCATCAAATCTGCTCTGTTCCTGATGGGATTGGTTGATAATCTCCTACGTATCATATTTTTTGATGTCTAATCTCAATGTTTTCTTGATTCTTGGCTTCCATACGCTCCTCGTTGAATACACTGCTTCGTTGAAGATGATCTCTCCGAAATCATCGTCGAAAATGGTTCTCCTGTCTTTCATGTCTTCCATCTTCCCACTAGTCACGATTCCTTCATCATTGTTGGTGCTCCAGGCTTCCCCTTTGGCTTTGGTTTTGGTTTGTCCTCACCAATGTCGGCTATTGCAGAAGGGTTCTTCTTGGATGCTGCCTTTGGATCATGATCGAATTTGCATTCTTTTTCCTTAGGACAATTACTTTTAATTTAATTCCAAAATGGAATCTTTCCTTCACCTTTCGGTGCTGTACTCCTTGATGGAATCCTTGGCTTCTTATGACTATATGGATATCCTTTTCCTTGGGTACAAAGAATTTGCATCTAATTTTTTTTTTGTCCACGCTTGTACTTCTGCCTCTATCCTTTCCGTCACCTTAATCCTTTCCTTTTTTGTCTTCAGGATGTTTCTTTAGATTCGACTTGGGTTTGACAGGAATTACTTCTTCTGTCTCCCCTGTTCCACCTGTTGGCTTCGATTTCTTTTTCGATTCATTTGGTACAACTTTCACCTTCGGTACCGGACCGCTTGGTTTGAGGCCCTGGAAGATGTTGGACATATTTTTAACAATTTTCTCCTTTTCCAGGAATATCTTGTTTTCCGTCTGTCTTTGGATGTGCCTTCGGACGATGTCCCACAAGCTCTGATACGATTTCTTGGGATCTCCTTCATTGAGGCTATTGTATATGGGCATATCCTAAGACATCAGATTGGAATTCTTTATCCTCGACAATAGATTTCGTAAGGTGTCATCGCTCGGCATATTTGACGGCTTCATCCCTGCTAATATAAAAGGAAATGGGTTGATAGATTCCTGTTTCGCCAAAACTCGAATTGATGCAAGTGCATTGATGTGTATATGGCCTCAACGTTGGATGTTGTCCTGAAATTGAGAAGTATCAATACTAAAATTTGTCTTCCATTGCCCCCTAATACCTTTCTTTTGTCTCCCCCTGTAAGGGGGCTGCCCCTTGCCGGGCTCCTCTACCTCCGAGTGAGGGGGGGTTGCCCCCCCCCTCTGCTTCCTTCTGGTCGGAGGGCGGCTCTCCTTCAGGGGCATGGTGCCTGCACCTGGGACTCCTCTGTCCTCGACTGCGGGCAGATGCGGCTGTGGGTGGCATGGATGTTGATGGATCTGCAGTTGCTCAGGCTGACGTCCCCATGGCCGCGGCAGCTGCGCCTGGCCAGAGGCTTTTCTGCCCTGTACCAGGCTGCCCCTGTGCTGATGGCGCCCGGGCCCGAGGGTGGGCTTCGGCAGGCACTCTCAGGACGCATGTTGATGCCCACCTTGGAGGCTCGTTGGCAGGTCGTGTCCCCGCATGCTGGCTTCAAGATCGCGATTTGCAACAATGTTTGGTGTGTGGATTGAGCGTGGCCAAGCGCTATGGCATCCATCCGACATGTCGTCCCACTGCTCGAGCCGCTGCTGGGCCTGGGCCGGCCTTGGGACCTCGGGGCCCGGATGATGGCGCCCTCTCTTCTTTGTCCGAGATCCAATGCAGTAATACTCCCACGCTGAGGCATGTCCTGGCCCGTGCTCGCTATGCTTGGGCCCAAGCTCTCGCTCGGGCATGTGCTGCGGCCGCTGAGTACAACAATGAGCGTGCCTGGGTGCACCTGCTGATGCTTCCACAATCGGTGCTGTGTGCCCCTCCGCGGAGTGGTCGCAAGCACGCTGGTGCTTTCACCTTGGAGCGCCTCCAAAGGTGGCAAGATGGCGAGCGGGCCACACTGTGGGTCAGCCGCCCTCAGCGTCCCCGGCAACATGCCCGGCAGCTGACCGAGGACCAAAAGCGTGTTGCAGCCGCCTTGTCGGATCTGAATTCTGCTTTTGAGCCTGCTCAGAAGCTCACTGCTGCTGCCGCACTTGCACTCTCCCAGAAAGAGTTGAGTCGTCGAGCTGATGAAGCTGCTTGGACCTGCCAGCTGGCGGCTGCTTCTGCCATTCCAGTCTGAAGCTGCTCCTGGGGCCCGGGCCTTTCTTACTTGCATCCCCTCCAGTCGGACTCGGATGGAGCCGCTTGTTTTCACTACTCAGTTGCGAGTTCGACTTGGCGTTCCTGAAGCGCGTGGAGATGTCTGGTGTCCCAAATGCGATGCCGTGCTGGACACTTATGGCCATCACTCTGGGATGTGCTCAGCTGGTGGGGAGCGCGCTTTGCGCCACAATGGCCTGCGGGACTTGGTTTACAGCTGGGCTGAAAAGGGCTGCCTTCGCCCTGAAAAAGAACGACCTGGCCTCTTGCTGCTCCAGCAGCCTGATGAAGTGCACAATGCCCCCCGACGACCTGCTGATGTGTTTCTCCCTTTGTTCCATGGTCGTCCGACCGCCCTTGACTTCGCCATCACGGCGCCTCAGCGGTTGGACGTCCTTGGAGCGGCGGGGATCACTTTGGCTGCGTCGGCGTACACTGAGCACAAGCGAAGGCATTTGGATACTGCTGAGGCTTGTGCCGCCCAATAGGTGTTCTTCTTGCCTATGGTTGTCGAGACTACTGGCGCTTGGGCGCCTGAAGCAGCCAAGGCCTTGGAATCCATCGGCCGTGCAGCTGGCAGTGATGGCAGCACGCTGCTGCAAGAGGCTTCTGTGCTTGTGCGCAGTTGGAGGGCCCGGGCTGCGTTGCGAAGGCGTGCCGAATTGGACGCCTAGTGCGATCCTGTCTGAGCGCCGGCCCGTTTTGAGCACACATTCACCTGTAGTTGACAGGTTCCTTGTTTTTGCTCTTCTATTTTCTTTTTCCTCCCGGCCCCAGCTTGCATGAGCCTTGCTCGCCGGACGAGAGCTCCAGGGTTGTTTTTTTGTTTCCCCTGCGTTTTCCTTCTTGCCTCGTTTTCCCGGGCTGCTTCCTGCTCCCGTGGGGGCCTGTTTTGGTCCTTGTTCTCATAGAGAACTTGGCTCTGTACTGTGCAGACGATTCATGATTCTTATTGGAGGCCATTACTACTAGTAGCAAGAGGCTACTGGTAGCGACGTAACGGCAGCTCCAAATTTGTCTTTTCTTCAGGAGGGTGGATATTCTGCCCTTGGCATTAATGCGGATCCTCAATTTCATAGCAACATTACCCTCTTCTTCTTTAGAATCAGAAACGACCTTAGTCAATGCTAGGCCCAACTTCGCATTGATGGAATGGAATTTTGGGTCGCCGGAATCCATATATTTATCTGTGTCTGGGTCATTAATTGCCTCCCTTATCCAATCAATTCATGATTGCTAATCGGAATCGTTTGCTACAATGATGATCGTTTAAATCAGATTGGTTTTCCACAGCCCTAAGTCATTGATTTTGGGCCATGGAGGTACAACCACCTTGGATTCTTCCTTTCTAGACACCTTCGTGGTGGTCATGAGCATGGGGGATGACGAGGATGTTGTTGTTTCTTTAGAAAATATGCTCTTCAATTCTTCATTTAAAGCTTCCCACTCTTGTATTTCCTCACATTCCTCGACATTATTTCCATATATTTCTTCATACCACTCATATTATATTTCGTCTCGACCACTCCTCAATTTATGATCTTCGCCTTCATAATACTTTGCACCTTCTTTCAAACGTGAACTTTCTTCCTCATTAAATCTATAGGTTGATAATCCTCGAACGTCATGATTAAAATCTCGACCACGTTCGAAAACCATTTGAAAATTCGCCTTCATTCGTGCATGTTCTGACTTAATCTTTCGTAATTCCTTGTCATTCTGCAGAAATTTCTCTTCGAATTCTTGCATCCTTTATTTAATCCTTGCTCCTTCTCGTCCATCGAGGCTAGGATTCTTCAAAAGATTATCTCGTTCCAACGCTCTGTTGGCTTCCGTGAGTGCAAGGTTGATTTCTTTCATACAACTATTGTTGTTTCATTTTTGCTTGACATTGAATACTATGTATCGTCGCTTCGAATATACTTATGATTTCGACCACTATCCTTGCTTCATATTGAAACTGTTTCGCTCTGACATCTCTTTCGCGTGGATCTCAATTTTTTGCTTAAAGTCACGTGAACTCATCTCCGCAATTATACAAAATTCTGATCCTCTGATGATGACTATTTGTCCACGAAAATATTTAATCAACCTCTATTCCTGATACTAATGACCGGTAATTTCAATAACCTCATCGATTAATCGTCTCTGATGCACCTCGTTATTCCATTATTTTTTCTTTCCTTCTAAGCCACGTCCAATATATTGCTGTTCTCGCGTTGTAACTACAATATTCTCATTTGAAGACCATTCGCAACATCAATGATTGCCTGATTGTCTTTACGTAGATTGTGAATACATCGATTAGCAGAATCAAAATTGGAATTCTATTCTTGAATATAACGAAGGGCACCTTGCATTTCATTGATCCCATTTCCCATCTTGGATTTCATTTCATCAAATTGAAAATATTCTTCATGATTTTCTTGAGCAAATTATTGATATTTCGTGTATATATAATCTGCCATTAAATCAACGAATCGGAGCTTTCTTTCTAATTCCTCAAGGCTAATAATTGCTGCCTCGTCTTCTTTTATCATATTTTATACTTGATCATGCATGGATTTGTTGTACCTTGTCAATTGCCTAAGATTCAACATATAATTTTATATTTATAATATATAGATAATTATATTCATCTCATTTAAACATTTGAAATTCTGGCTGATCATAATTCTTCGATAATTTTGATGAATTTCTTTCTTTCCAATATTTCTTTTCTAGGATCTATTTCTTTTATTTTGACGATATTAATCTTATATATATATTTTTTTAAAAATACTATTTTTATATTTCTTCCGTTCTGTCTTCATTTAATATTTATAATTATATCGGCATGGTCATTTTTATAATATCTAGTATATATGCATCAATCAATAATCCTAATAATAATCAAAATATAATTCCTCCAGATGCAACGAACGATAATTTTTCATTGCTTTTTCCTCCGGAATCTTCATTTTTCGATCTCTTTCAAATTCGTAACCTCAAAACGGCTACGATTAATAGCCTATTTCTTGATCTATAAAATTATCCAATATTCCATTTAGATTTAAAAAAATATACGGTATTTTTCTTCCAATAAAGATCCTTAAATCAAATAATAATGATCATCATTCAATCTCTAATATCTATATATATTATATACATATTTTTTTGATTTATTTATCTATATCTATTTATAATTTATAAATATTATTTAAGAATCGCATATTTTAAAATTATATCTATATTATCGGATTTTTTCATTCAATTTATGTAACAAAATACATAAAATTAAAAATATAATTATTTATATCGATCCTAAACAATATATTTTTATAAATTTAATATAACTTAAAATAAATTCATTATATATTTTAAAAATAGACCTAATATATTCCTTTAATTAAAATCAATTAAAATACAAAATTAATATCTATTTAAAATAACGACATTCCAATAATTAACACTGTATTTTTATAAACAATAAATTATCAAATTACTTTAAATTCAATACAATTTCCTCGTCTTAAATCAATTTTTCATTCCTTAAATTTATCATCTTCGCCTCCTTAAATTCAAAAAAAATCAATCCTCATTCCAATATTTATATTTCTTTCCTGCCCGCAAACCAATCGAACCAATCCTTTATCCCCTTTTTTCAATTTATCCTATTTAAGATAAACAAATGGGCAAGAACATTATCGGCAAACAATCTTTTAAACGACAATTCATTTTTTTTTCAATCTCAAAACGATAAAATAATCCAAAGAACATAAATTATTAAAATCCATACCACCAGACCACCAGAAAGTACGAGAATAAAAATACGATCCATACCACCAGACCACGGCAATTTTAAAATTAAATAATACGATTAAAAAAATTACGAAATTACAATACACATATATCCAAACAAAATCAAAAGATTTTACAAATCACGAAACATTTATCTAAAACAATAAACCATCGTAAATTTAAAATCTTAATTTCCGATAAATACAATTTTCGAGCTGCAACAAATCCTTTCTTTTAAATTACACTAATAAATATCCAATTTATCAATATAAATATATATAAATCATTCCAACCAATTATTTATTCTTAAATAATTAAAAATATAAAATCTAGAAAACATTCTAAATATTGATTATGTCTTCATTCATCATATATTTCAAAAATAATTTCTATCCACCTCGTTCTTTAAATTTAAATTAATTCATCTCGCTAAATTAAAGGTTCACCTCGTATTTCGTCAATGCTCGCTCTACATTGCGCAAATACATAAATTCTTAATATTCGACTATTGTAAAATATTGTTTTTTAATCAAAACATATTCATAAACAATATATAAAATACTTTCTATTATTTATTATATCTTGACAATATTTTTAAATACGTTCAAAGTAATTTTACACTTACATTTGCAAGTTGACCCGTTGCTACATTTGCATGTGCATTTCCAATCATCAGCGTTGAGACTTGAGTCTGTACACCACCCGCCGGCCGCTTCTGGCCATTTATCCACGCCGGATCGGACTGTGCACTGCCAAGCTGGCAGGGAGTTCATGTCGCCCCTGATTCGAGTCATGTGCCTGGTGCAGTCAGGGCAGAATGAAAGGGATCGATCACATTTGACCGACTCTAGACTCTTCTTCATGGATCGAGTCCAACTATCAATAAGTAAAACGAAAACAATGATAAAAGGCCTACTTGAGCGACTTGAGACAATTCTTCTGTAACTGGTGGATCTTAATATTACAGTAGTTGCCCCATTGAGATAGCTATACAAGCAGTACACCCGGTTGTTGGAACCCAGGCACCTTAGCAATCGATCTCCATAGGTCTGCTGGATCTCTGGATCAGTGTCAATCATCTGGATCAGTTGACAGCTCGTAGCTTCGCCCCCCTGAGCGCATCCACCCTTCGCACGACCCCCATCCCTGCTTCATCACGGGGGTTCATTTCTTTTTCCGAGCGGAGCACGACACTTGCAAAGTAAGCCAGAAACCCTCCTTGATTTCTTGGGGATTCAAAATGAAGAAAGCCGAATATTCATTAATCGATTGGACTTGTCAGTTGTTCCTCCTGGTTGGGAGTTCCATGAGTTCCTGAAAAGCATCCCTCATGCACGCTCATGCATGATCGTCCACTTCAACTGACCATCCCGACAATCAGCGGTTGGCAGGCGCACCTAGTTTCTGTATGGCCTCGCCGACCACCTGTTTGATCAATCCTCGCGGGTGCCTTGCTCGATCTGCTTCCGGGGGAGCATACCGGGCATCTGCTCGGGAGCGCCAGAAAACTTGAATGGCGCTGCTGGACCTTTGAAATCTGGTAGAGGCTTTCCCCATAGGACCTAGATGTTCGCAGATCTCGACTTGCACATCTTTCAGAAGTTGCGTTTCTTGTCCGGTTTCCGTTTTAACCCGGAGATCAACCATCCACAGTAGGATCATCCGATTCAGGGTCACGGTGCCTCAATCTGAGTGTGCGACAAAAACAATTTCTCCTCCAGGCTCCAAAATGTTTCAAAAGCTAACAACTTCATTTCCTCCAGGACGCCGAGTTCGCCTCTCCAGATCTCTGCAGTTCATCTTGCAAAAACTGCCACACCTCCTCTTTCTCCTCTTCGCTCCAACGTCCGCGGCGTGCCTCATCCTAGCCCTGCAGGAAACCAGAAATTCGCAGCCACTGAGATGAACAGGCAGCTTCTTCCAGCTGTCCGTCGAAACGGGCAATCAGTTGCTCCAAATGTCCTTGGGGCTAACTAGTGAGAACCCAAGAGTAATGAACACAATGAGATCGGTAGCATGCGTTGCATATATTGGACTCCTTTCATAAATCTGGTTTGTATGGGCCCTGGGCTCAAATTACTCACCATGGTCGTCGTTACAGCCCAGGTAGTTGAAGCGACACATTGCTACAAGCTGCCATGGGAATATCCCCAAACCCAACCTAGTTTCGACCTGGACTGCCATCAGAGTCTCCCCCAATTCCTTGTGGACCCCCAATTGGGCTTTTGAGCCAATGCGGGTGATCATCCCAAATATGGAGGAAACAAAAGCATGGTTTGACAATGTTTGACACATATTGAAACCAACAACCACATGAAAAAATCCACGAGCTGAGAAGCTGAGAAGAGGTTTCACCTTCGCATCCTTGAGGCTCACTTGCTGCAGCACCTTCAACAAAAGATGTCTCAGCTCCTTCGCTTGGGGCTTTCAACCCAGCCTCAAAAAGATTGCAATCTTAGATCATCTTACAACTTAAAAGCTGGAGCAACCCCCATGAAAAAAAAATGCCAATTCAAATCGAAGTTGTGGGAACACTTTAAGACGGGTATAGGATCCAAAATCATCCAAACCCATCAAATATTTTGGACAGTTCTCGGCAGTCCTGTTGGCTAGGCCCTGCTGGTTCTGTTTCTGCTTGACATTCCTGCCTCCGTTTACCAGCAACATGATGCCTGGGGGCTGACATTGATGCCACCACTTTTCGCAGTACCACTCTCAGCAGTTTCTGGCGTTGCTCGTGGTCACCATCCCCAAACAGCAGCTTCCTCCTGATATTCTCCAACATGGTCATCCTCTCATTGCTACTGGCATTGCGCCACTTGGCCATGGCAGTGTGAAGCCGCTTGGCCTCAAGCTCGAGAGCTTCTCCATTTGAAGCAGTTTGCTTCTGCCAAGTCTTGCGTGGAAGTCGGGCCTTGAGTTCCCTCCACCAAGGATCAGTGGCACCTGCCACGCGCTTGGCCACCAATTTCAAGGATCCTGCCAACTATGGGCCATATCTCATCTTAGGCCTGGTTGCCAACAATTTTGCTAACAAATCCGCTGCAGGTTTAAGCAGCTCGGAGTCCTCAGGCAGCACAGCTACCCAGGCAGCAACATGAACGCAACACCTTTGTCCGTTGTCATGTGCCCGGTCTTCATATCGGTTCCTTGGATTTCTGGTCTTCATGGCCTTCAACACATAGAAAGTGTGTCTATGAAGTTAGATAGACAAAACGCCTACCTTCATACCTTCAACAAATCCAGCCACACTGTGGATGATATCCCGGATATGCACATGTCACTTTTTGTTGGTTTTATGCAATTTATCCTTGATGGCTTTCTGGTCCAGGCTTCAGAACCACCAGGGGGGTTCTTGGAAGCCACCAAGCGCGTTACATGGCGCGCCAAACGTGGATGGGAAGCCGAGGCGCCCACATCCTCCAATGGTGGGGGGGGCAGTCTTCCTGGTGTAGTTTCCGCTTGCGCGGTGGCATGGCAAAGAGCCAACGCGCTTGGGATGATGTTGAACAACATGCTCCCAAGCCAGTCCTTGACTATCATGTTATCCGTTATCATTGAAACGTCCTTTCGGCCTGCATCCTCCTTTTTTTGGGATAAATCTAGTTTGCTTCTGAGTGTAAAGGAAAAACTGGTTTGGCAAAAACTCTTGGAAAACTACGTTCCTCTATGAAGAAATGGGGGCCATCCACTTCCATGTGATGTGTTTGTCGGAGTGTAAACTGACGTCACACCTTCATGGCTGAAGATCGGAAAAAAAGCGCACCCAGAAAAGGTGGATTTGCCTCGACGACCGGTGGACCTCTTTTGGCTGCCGCCGCATAGAAGGGTTTTTGTACATGACCGGGTGAAGGAGATCACATAATAGCAACACTTTAGCAACACATCAACACAGGAGATTAACACCTAGAAAACAACAAAACCCAACATCAAGGAAACATTGACAAAGGCGTGGACGACTTGTGCATTGAACACACCAGGTCAATTCAATTACAAGAATTTGCACATGACCAAACAATAGCCCAAAGTAATCCATCGTTTGGGGGCAAGCCACGATATGATCGACCTTAATTGAACAGTCACAAGCCCAACCTGGGTATGGGCACGGCATTTTTAGCTCGCAAACTTAACATATTATGCAGCCATTTCTTCTTACAAAGTTCCAATATACGTTTGTTGAATTCCGGTAGGACAAGCACGGCCGTGTTTTGGGTGCACTTGGGTGGTGCTGGTTTCCTCGAGGAGCTATGGCGGGTCATGGCGCCCAAGGACATGCAAATCGAACAGATCGACCGACCCCCAAAAAGACTACAAGAGGTATATCTGTGAACCTGATTGAACCTGGGTCGTTTGGTGTGGTCCACTGACCCACACCACACCCCCCTTTTTCGCTGCTCCACTGTTCGTCAAGCTTCGTCGGCCACCTGGAGGGATTTGTGGCAGGAAAAGCACGAGCGAAGAAACAGGACTCCTACGCAAAGCAATGTCGAACAATACAATGCGGGTTGCGGTTTTTTTTTTCCGAAACCAAAACGATGATTCGGAAACCGCCAAGCGTGATTCGGAAACCGTGATTCGGAAACCAACATGATGATTCGGAAACCAAAAAAACGAATATTCGGAAACCAAGCACAACGACGAAACCAAGCTGTGATTCAGAACCCAACTGCCCTTGTTTTGCACGGTCACTACATCTGCCAGGAACGTTGTTGCCCCAGCCCCATCCCACCACCCCACCCAACCTACTGTCATTCAGTACAGCTGCCACCACCCCACTCAGTACCCAGGGACGTTATTGGCCCAGCCCCATCCCACCACCCCGCCCAACCTACTATGATGCAGTACCCAGCTTCCATCTCCCAGGAACGTTGTTGCCCCAGCCCCATCCCAACACCCGACCCAACCTACTGTGATTCAGTACCCAGCTGCCATCACCCAGGAACGTTACTACCCCAGCCCCATACCACCACCCCACCTAACCTACTGTGCATTTGGTTGCTGAATCGTTGTTTTTTTGGTTGCTGAATCGCAGAATGTTGGTTTCTGAATCGCGGAATTGTAGTTTCTGAAGCGCGGAAATTTAGTTTCTGAATCGCGGATTTTGGGTTTCTGAATCGGACTTTATTCATACGAAGTGTTCGGCAGGAATTCTTGGATAGCATAGCTGTTTGGTCTAGGCAGCTGTGAGTTTAGAACATCCCCATTCCTAACAAAAGCTTTCAATGTGTAGTGAAGAAATAAGTTCTGCCACGCCGCTCGAAAATGAGATTTCAGCAAAGAACAATACTCCAGTGCCGCATCGATGGTCTGTAAAGCTCCAGCCACGCGAGCTGCATGGGTACCAAACGCCACTTTGGCTTCAAGCCAAGCATCGACGGGAGCCGGCGCAGTCCAGCTTGACGTCGTGCCATTGACGAAGTGAAGCACACGCGAACAATAGGTGACAACTGCCCGTTGCAGCAAACTGCGAGGCCACTCTTCCTCAAACGGTAGCGGCAAAGCTTCAGGTTCTGGGGTATCTTCGCCGACCCATCGAGAAGCACCTGGTAGAATCGCAGATTTGTGGCTATGAGGGCCATGAGAAGCTGTAAAGACATACATGTTGGTAAACAACAAAGGCTCCATCTCAGTTTCCAAACGATGCAAGAATGCCAGTAATGGCATCTGAGGCCATCCAGACATGTGCTTCCGCTCGGGCGCAAAGAAGGGTGCCCAACGGTCTGCCACTCCATGACTTCCAGTGGGAACACGCACACCTGTGAAGTGAAGCCCAGCGGTCAAAAGCAAGGTCTCCACTTCGGGGAGCTCGAAGACATGTTCCACCGGGTGGAACAAAAGATCCTCAAAATTACTGCGAGATCCCAACGAAAACTCCAACAAGAACTCATTCTTGTACTGCTCCTCCTCATGATTCAATGAACGCCCTGAGAGCTCACCACCTTGGACAAGCCAATCCCGAAACTTCTCAGGTGCTGTTTCTCGAGCCAGCTGACGCATCACCGGGATGCTGCGCCGTGCGAAGCGGCTATAGAGGCCCAGTACGAGCACACCATCTGGTGCAAGCATACGTTTGAGCGATGCCAGGCCTACTTTTGGATCTGGCAAGTGATGCAGGACACCCACGCTTTCAATCACATCAAATTGAACATGGAAGTGCCCTGGCAGAGTGGTCAAGTCACACTGAAGCAAGGTCACGTGTTTGATGCCAAGCGCCAAAAGCTGTCGCTTTGCTACTTGTAACGACCTCTTGCTCAAGTCTACAGCCACGATTTCTTCAGGACGAAAATGCTCAAGATGTGCAAGAACAGCTTTACCGGTGCCGACTCCAGCAATCAAACTCCTCTTTATCTTGGTCTTTCTCAATTGATCGCCACTCAATGAAGCAAAGCGACGCCAAGATGGATAGGGATGGTCGCTATAAAGTTAATGAACTTTAGGTTCTCCACCGCTCCAACCAGAGCATGATCGAATCGGCTCATTAATTTCCCACTCTCTTTCAGCTTGCAATGCAAAGGCTCTGGGGCAAATAGTGTGGTCGATTGGCTCTGGAAAATACATGGACCTCACTTGCCCGTCTTTGACCTCCCGCAACTGTGCATGCTCTGGATCACTGATGGGCCAAGCAAAGCCGTTCAGCAACGCTTGTGCGGAGAACGCGCATTGCAGCATGGACTGATCGCGCGAGTGCATCTCGAGTGCCGTGTGCCGCTTTCGGCGGAACAGCTGTTCGAGCTCCGGCACGAAGTCGTGATGACTGAAGAGGAGCTCGGAAGCCAAGAGATCGTCCCAGTCCTTCAACAAGTGCTGACCGGCATCCCACACAGCTTGGTCCCAAGCGACCGTGTGCAATTGCAAGGGGTCTCGCAAGACGTTCAGCAGTTTCCCTGCCTCGTTCCGTGGTTCATCGGAGTTCCGTGGTCTCTCCCAATCATCGGTGATTCTCCGCCACTGGCGATACAAGACTTTGGGAGTTTGAGACCGCTCCAGTTCCCCCCGCAACGAAAGCAGTAGCTGGTGCTCATGCCGGGCGAGGAGATTCAAATCCACCCGGGGCGACATGGTGAGCAATGCATGGCGGTCGAAGGCCTCTTGGATGAATCGCCGACCCTCCGACTCTCCGAGCTGTGCTTCCAGCTGCGCTAACTCTTGCGTGCAAGTCATGCATGACAGTATGGCACAGTCGCTGGGAAGAAAGCAAAGAGCGTCATGCACGTTCTCGGCTGGAACGAAGCCGTACTCGCGCAGGATCACAGCACTTGTGCGCTTCTCGCTGCTGGAGATATACTCAACCAAAAGATTTTCATCTCTGCGAACGGCCCGCCGGGTGATACAGGAGAAACTTCCCTGAAAGCCCCACAAGCCAGGAACGTATCTAGTTGAACATTCAACATTTGGATCCTCTCCCATGTTGAAGAAATCCGCCAACGGTATCAATCCCCAAATCGTACTCCAAGGCCCTTCGGCTCGACGGATGCGAAGGGAGTGTCCACGACTACGTAGGATCGCATGAGCCCATTGATAGTCCGATTGGTTGAGACCTGGCCTCAACGGCTTGACCCGCTGCCAGCTTTGCAGGAAATCATTCCAAACCGACCGCAACACGCCGGAGGACACCAAGTTCTCGACAAATATCCAATCATCTTCTGTATAAAAGAGTGGATGGTGCACCATCTCCTGTGGTAGCAGCTTCCCCCCAGTCCGCAAATCTGTAAGCAGCAAGAGCCACTGCTAAGGAGTCCAAGGGAAGTAACTTCGAATTGTCCTGTAAATCTTGCAGTACAGACATGACATCCTTCAAATTCTCTGAGGTCGGATGTTCTGCGAAAAAATTCTCCAAGTTCTCCAATGCAAACACATGTCTCAAGGGAACCGCCAACACTTCCTCGCCCTTGGCGAAGTCGCTGGTCGCCTGAAGACCACGACCAGTCCGCTCCTCGTGAGCGATGCGCACGTGGCCCAAGCCACGGTCCAACCATTCTGGAAGCTCCGAGGCATCTGCAAAGGCCAGGGTCGCCAATATGGCCCAACGCCCCTGGAACCACATTCTTCAGGTGGGACGGATGGGTCAAGACATTGACTAAATGCAAAATGACTAGGAAAAAAGGTCTGGAGGGTGAAAGAACCTTGGATTGTCAAAGGATTCTTGGGTCTTAAGCCGTATCGCAAACACATCAAATCTGATCGCATGAGGTCTTTAGGCAGGAACAAATTCCTCAAGGAACAAGTCAGCTGCGGCTGCGTCCAAGCAATAAATAGGCCACAAGGCCTTCAGTCCATCAGGATGTGTGCGGGCTATTGCAACAACCTTCAGTAAGGTAGAACAAACGGTAGTCTATTCCTGTCTATTGCAACAACCCTTAGAAGTATACAGCACAAAAGGCTATGTCATCTATGTGATTTCTTACAGGGCAAATGCTGAACAGAAACGGGCAAAACCCGAAACCACCAGTACCCAAGAGATCAATTGGTCCTTGCCCGTGGGTGAAGTCTTTCTTTGGAAGTCTAAGACCACGCCCGCTGGGTGATGGTGATGGTTCAATGGTCCTATGATGTCCTATGCGATCACCAAGCACCTGGTTCTTGCTTCCATGTCCCCAGCTCCTCCCAAACCCTAAGCCCTAAGCCCTAAGCCCTTCCTTTTTGGTTCCACATCTCCTTCCGGCTTCGCACTTCTGACATCTCTGCCCTCCATTCGTGCAACGCCGCCTCCTTCCGTCCCAGAACCTCTCGTGCTCTCTGCAGCTCCGTCTCCAGCTCCCGGCTCCGCGGCACTGCGTCTGCGTGCTCCGCCGTGTGCTCCGCCTGCGCCTCGAGGGACCTCTGCAGCTGGGCCACGAAGTGCCGCTTGCGCTCCGCGTCGTCGCGGCTCAGCTGCAAGCGCTGCTCCAGATCTTGGAGTTGATGTCGCAAACCTGAGGTGCTCCGCTTCGTGCTCTATTTTTGAAAGACGTGACAACACACACTTAAGATCTATTAAAAAACATTATATATATATACATATGTATATACACATATAAAATACAGGACGAATGCATACAACAGCATGATGCTATAGTAAGCTATAGTACTATGTCAATATACTGTATGAATGCTCTAGTAAAACAATTGATTGCACACAATCCTGTATGCCCCCCCACAAAGAATAAAACACACTTCCACCTTCTGAATGCAGGACACGCTCTTCTTCTTTCTTCTGTGTCTGAAGCTGCTGTCTCAAAGCTTCCCGTCTCTCACGCCCTTGGCTCAGTTGCTGAAACATCCTCTGCTGCCGCCAGCGTTCAGACCGTCCGTCCGGACGTCGCTCCGCACCTCGCTCGCGGCTCGGCGACCGCGCCCGCGGCTCGGAGGAAGCACCGAGGCGGAGCGCGTCGAGTTCTTCGAGGAAGGCGGACTTTTGCCGCTGCAAGCGGGTCAACTCTTCCAGCAAAGGTTCGGAGTCGGACTCCTCGAGCAAGGTTTGCTGCTCCAAAGCCAAGGTTTGCTGCTCTGAGAGATGTGTCCGGAGTTGAGATGTCTGAATTTGCAGCTCCTGGGCAAAGCAATCAATCAATATTTGCGATCAAGGGATGCTTGTGGGTCTAGGCTCGATATCCTGAGAGCTTGGGTGGTCCAACCACAGAAGGAAGACTTTATATATAGGCTTTTACTTATCGAACTTCTGTCCACCGACCGATCATGGCTCTTTTAGATCTGCTCGCATCAAGTCAAGTCATCATTCCCATAAACCTGCTCTTACCATCCTCTCTGTGCCTGCTTGCTTCAAGGAAGAGCGATGGAATGGAATGGAACAAGACTTTTTGCAACATGAAGCACAGCCACCAACCACACGAGGTTCCAAACGTGAACACTGACCAGGTCTGTCCACATAACCAGGTCTGTCCGCGCCTCCCCAAACCCAGTCACCCACGCCTCGCCTCAAGATCTTTGCTCAAGGAGTCCTGCTGCACAATCTGTCGCACCTCTTCATGGGACTGCTCAGCTGCCTCTCGTGCCTAGCCAGACTCGAGTCTTTTGCGCGTCCGACAGTGATGGCACGTGGTATGTGTTCGAACCAAAGAAACACGCCATAGAAGCCATAGAACAGTACGTCCCATTCTTCCTCTTTGGACCTCTTTCCATCTCTTTCTTCGACTCAACACCGTCTTCGACTCAAAAAGGACCAATGGCACCTCCTTGGCCTGCCACTTCCTCTGCTGCAGCTCCTGGAGCTTCCGGCGCCATTCCAACTGCTCGTCCTGCTGTGCGATGCCCCGCCAGCTTTGCTGCGCCTGCAGGGCTTCCAGTTGCAACTGCCGAGACAGGACCGTCTCTTGTAGCTCCTGCAGAAGATTGGACCCGTGTGGTGGTCCAATTCTCGGCCCTGGGAAGGCTGGACGAAGCTTTTCTGCGGATCTTTTTGGAGAAAGAAACTCTTTCTGAAAACAACATGTCTCTGTAGAAGGGCCCATCTCATCCAAATCCAGGCTTGGTGGATAGAGGGGCAAGTCATGAGTGCGAACAGTTTGTTTCAATATCCGACTGATAATTGAAGCAAACACCGACCCAAACGTTTCGTTGTCTGTGATCTTGGGGTCGAAGTCTTTCAAGTTCGGAAGGCTGTCTGAGGGATAAAGCAGCGCTGTTCATCCTTTGGTTTTTAGTGAACGCTCGGGTGGAAGACTGACAAACACTGGGTCCAGGCCAGATTTGAGTGAGTACAATCAAACACACCTGCGAAACTTACTGTGCCATTGCCGAGATCATTCATATCTAGTGATTTGATAGATGCGGCCTGGTCACTTGATCACATAAAAGTTGCATGCATACCCCTTCTACGAATGGAATGTCCATCCCTTTTGCAACATGTTGCGTAAAGGTGGGTGTTAGCATCTCACTTTGACAGCCCAAGTCTCAAATGCACGACCAAAGGGGCTCAACTTAAAGGGCCCAGCAACCAATAGATCTGACCGTCTTTGAGTCGTTCAATCACATCCATGTCATACTAACTCTTGACACTTATTATCCCGGTGCAACACCTCGATTAGACACCGGTGCTTAACTATTACCGTAAGAACCCCTGATGTGTGTCCACACTGTTTGGGGAATTACGGGAATTAAAGAACACATCATTTGGATTGTAGCACACCTCATCATATGGGGGGCATGATTCATCAAAATTCTACCTTAGGCCCTTCTTCACCTTCCACGAACCCCGGGTGGCTCCGCCATGAGCTGCTGTTCCGCATGAAGCTCAGCTCCCAGCACCATGCTGCCAGCCTCCTCCTCCTGTGCCTCGTGCCGCAGGCGTGCGGCAGCGGCCTGGGGGCTCGGCTGGATCAACTGGGAAGCTTTGATGGCTCGAAAAGTCGGGCAGGTATTGAAGAAGTGAAGGGATCGCTGATGTTTCCGTCTGGTTTGCTGCCTGCCAGTCATAGCATGTTTTAAACAAAATGTTTGAAAGCCGCACGAAATCAACTTTTGGTTTCTGAACTCACGGCCACAGGCAACTTTTGCAAAGAGCCCTTGATGAGGTCTTTCAATTATCCCGGCAAGAGACCCACGTGTGAGGTCTATAAGCAGAAAGTCTAGAGATCTAGACGCATTGGGGTCCAGAGAGGTGATGGTGGTGATGAAGGTGGGGATCGTGGTGACGGTGGCGGTGGTGGTGAGTGAGTGAGTGAGTGAGTGAATGGGACACAGAGAGAGAGAGAGTGAGAGTGAGAGTGAGAGTGAGAGAGAGAGAGTGAGTGAGTGAGAGTG